>JAJPUD010000453.1:495630-525866 GCA_023553655.1 Myrmecobius fasciatus | reverse complement strand
GGCGGCGGCGGGGGCGAGAAGTTGGGAGGCGCGCCCGCCGGCCTGCTTGGCTGCCGGGGGAAACTTTTCAATCCCTTCCCCAGGCCGCTGCTGCCTCCCCCTTCACATGTTGGTTTTGTGTGCGTGCGTGTGTGTCTGCGTGTGCGTGTGTGTGTGTGTGTGTTTTCCTTCTCTCCCCTCCTCCGCGCCCTCCCTCCTACCTCCCCTCCTCCCTGCTCTCCGCTCCCTCACTCCTCGCTCTCTCTTTCTCCCTCGCCGCCCCCCCCTTTGGTTTTTTTGGGTGTCTGCCCCCCCTCCCCCCCCCCCCCCCCCCGTGTCCACAGGTCAGGTTTCTTGGGGTAAACAGGGTTGGTTTCCGAGGGTGCGACGAGGAGCCGCCGCCGCGTGGGGAGAAGGAGAACTCTAGCGGCTGCCTTCGGACTTGCTTCTCTCCCCAACCCGGGATTTTTTTTTTTTTAACGTATATTTATATGATGAAAATAAATCTGCATTTACACCCAGTCACCCAGAGCCTCCCGCCCCACCCCACCCCCCCTCACTTCTGGATGCGATTTGTTGCAACTTAACACTTCTCCCTCTTCACGGATGTGGATTCTGTCGACACGTGTGAAAAACATATCATGCACACTTGAGTAATAATGAATAGTTACTCTAGGCAAACATTTAAACGGGAGCTTTCTTTTTCATTGTTCGTCAGTAGCAACTGTAAAAGGTGTGTGAGTGTGTGTGATTCTGGCAAGGCTTGTGTTTAAATGGGATTACACTATTGTATTTATGTCGGGTATATTCATGTTTTATGTGGTCCTGGGAATTCTATCCAAGGTTCAATAAGCCCTTTGCAAGCATTAATCTTTAAAATTACCAAAGTCTGTGAGATAGTTTCAGTGCCTGATGTAGTGAAATGTAGTCAAAGAAATTGGAAGGTACACTAAATCACATGCCTCATAGTACAGAAATATCTATTATTACATTTCATTTTAGCAAGGACAGTACAAATAAGGATTCAAGAAAGAGATTATTCTTTACAATGTCCAGTTATAAATTAGGCCACAAGAAATCCAGATGTTCCTTTAGGAAGATAAGGTAGGAGGTGAGCTTGGCTTTCTAAGTCTGGGATTTCTTCCTAAATACCTGATGTTTGGGCCAAAAAACAACCTTAATGGCCTTCTGACCAAAAATCTTTTCTCAGGTTCTTACCTGGTTATCAGATCTAAATCTGATACTGTGCTGTAACTGGAAACCAGTTGGTCAAAGGGATGCACTGGGAATATTCCTTTTTAGGACAACTCCTCAGTCTTCTGCCAGGCCTTAAAGATTGGGTTAGAACTTTGAGCAACTGAAGTACACAGACATCCTTGTCTGTCTACTATATTTTACTAACTGGTCTACTTCAGTTATTGAAGGAGAGCTTTATAGACCAAATATCATGGTAGCCTGGCCTATTAAGTAATTCCCAGCTTTGATTTATTTACATCTCAGGAGATTTGCAGTTATCTCGTGGGATATCACAAAATTCTCAAAACATAAGAACATAATATACAGCACTTTTGGAAGTGGTGTTGGAGAGTACCAGGAAAATTAAGACAAAGAAAAGGTGTGGCAGTATCTAAAGGAAAAGGAGGAATTAATTCCATCACTGTCTAACTGAAGTAAATAAATCAACTTCTATGCAACTCTAATTCCCAATCAATGAAATGATGAAAATAGTTAGCCTGAGGTATTTCAGAAATAGTTCATTATTTCATTTTAGTACATATACACACATGCTACATTATTTTTGTATATATTAAAAAAAGGTTTCCTCTTAAGAAAAACTTGCCATATAAATCCAAGTTTTAATCAAATTATATTTGATTTGAAATCACTCCTATTTTTATCTCCGTTGCCTTTCTCATCAGAGACCAACTCATGCTTCTTCTGTGTTTTCATTGTACATCACTGTTCTCTGACTTTTCCTATGAAGTTAACCTGACAATTTCCCCTTCAGAGCATGGTCTTTTTGATACACTTCATTCATCAACTGCTAATCTTTCCACAATCAAGGAAACAAGCACCCAACTCTGCCTACTTCTATCCACTTTAAAAAGGATGAGTGAGGGGCTGAAGTGTAAAAAGTAGAAATGAGGTTTGAAAGGCACAAAGAGCACTTAAGAGTCAATGAATCAGAGAATATTAAATCTAGAAGGGACCTTAAATACCATCTAGTTGAATCTCCTCTTTTTATACATGTGGAAAACACCCAAAGGGTGAAATGACTTCACAGTTAGTTTAATACAGCAAAGCTGAAATTAGAAGTCACAGCTCATGACACCTAATCTGTGTTTTCTACACTCGGAAATAGTTAACAGAAAACAAAACTATCTGAAGAACTAGGTAATTACCTCTCCTCACTTCCACCCCCAGCAAAAAATAAAAAAAATGTTTGCTTCTTGACAGTAGGGAATGGTAGCCAGATAGACTGACAGATAGACATAGGTAGATAGATAGATAGATAGATAGATAGATAGATAGATAGATAGATAGATTAGATAGATAGATTAGATATATAGATAGAAGTATGAATGGATAGAGAGCTTTGAAACTACAAAGGCCTGGATTCAAATTCTGCCTCTGATACTATGATTGAATTTGGGCAAATCACTTTAATCTCTCAGGCTTCTAATCTCTGCAGATCTTTGACACTGCAAATTACACAAATGGTGCTGAACTACATCAGATGAGAAAGTTTCTTTATTTAGGACTGCCCTCTATCAAAGAAAGCAAGTCCAGTCTTTATGACTAATGCCAATCTCTCTGACAGCCTATCTCACATATATATACCTCAAATCCTATCATATTGCATAAGCAATTTACCATATATTCTAAATCTATCCTTAGGCTTTCCAGAATCCTCTTTAAGAACTTATAGCCCACCACCAGCTAGGTGGTGTAGTGAATAGAGTACAAGCCTTAATTCAAGAGGACCTGAGTTCAAATCTGGTCTCAGACACTTAACACTTCCTAGATGTATGATCTGGGCAAGTCACTTAACCCCAATTGCCTCAGCAAAAAGGAAAAAAAAAATATATATATATATATATATACACATATTATGATATTTCTTAGTTTATAGGAAAAATATAAAGTTCAATAAATTAAGGAATACTATACCTTTGTAAATTTGAATAATAGAGATCATTTATATTGTGTTTTAAGATTGTTGTTACTAGATTTCAGTTATGTTTGATTCTTCCTGACTCCATTTGAGATTTTCTTGGCCAAGATACTGGAGCTGCCATTTCCTTCTCCAATCCATTTTACAGATAAGGAACTGAGGCAAATGGTGTGAAATGACTTGCCCAGAGTTTCACAGCTACCAGGTGCTGCAGGCTAGATTTGGACTCAGGAAGATGAGTTATCCTGATGCCAAGCCTGGAACACTATCCATTGCTCCAACCAGTTATCCATTTTAAGACTGCCAAGTAATTTAAAGACATTATATACAATTTGATTATAACATAAATGATACATTTCCATTATCGAAAGAGGCTTAAGAGATTGATTACTGGGCTGGCAGCTTTGGGGAAGAATGGGTTAAGGTAAATAACCCAGACATACTTGCTGGATCTTTTTAATGCTGAAGTATTTCCAGTACTGAATAGATTAATTCTTTAATATTCCATGTTGCTAGTCAATAAATGATGTAGTTTCATCTAGAAATCTGAAAATAAATTGAGGCCCTGTGTAGTAAGGTAGAGAATGAACTCCTCGTGCCCTCTCTGGTAGATTTGGAGTTAATTCGTGGATGACATCACTGGCAACAGTAAAAAAAAAATGGGGGGGGGAGTTTTTCTTCATTCAACAAACATTTTAGATAAGTACCTTCAATTTACAAAGTACTGTGACAGGGCCTGATGGAACTGCAAAGATAGGAGAGGGTACCCTGCTCTCAAGCAGGCTAGAAGAGGATATGACATGCACACAAATAAACATAATTCAAACTAGAATAGATAAGGGAAGCATAAAGTGCTGTGAGAAGTAACACCACACTCCCAACTCTAGACTCTCCTTTTCTTCTCTAACAGCAATACTAACTTAGAACTTTATGGGACTTTTCAAAATGCTTTTCTCATGATAGCACTATTATCTAGGTGGTGTGTTATGATCTCCACTTTATAGATGAGAAAACTGAAGAATAGAAGTGCAAGGTCTTGTGCATTGTCACACAGGCAAAAGTCCAAGCTCTGGCCCAGTTGTCCTGATTTCAAATACTTTCTATTCTTTCTAACATAGTATATATGTAGTGGAATACACATAGACAGTTTCAAGTCCTTAACTAAATTTTTATTATAATGGGATAAAATTGGAGGATATATTGCAAATACAGTTGATTTAAATAATAGGTGCAGATTCCCATTACTGAGCCTCATTTTAAAATGAAGCCTTCCAGGCAGTTTGTGTTCTTGCACTCTCCTCTTGTAGTCTTGAATACTGTTCTCACAATCAAGCACTGCTTCCTTTTAGCCTTAGATTAAACTGTTATCTTTTGCTCTACTCTTAGTGACTCAAAGAACAGAGATTTTTTCCCCTATCTGAGTTCTAGATTCTCCATTTCCTTTCTTTATTTTTGCTTCTGGTGGAAATTGTTGTGTCTCTGTATTCTGTTTGAGGTTTCAGGGCTCATTCAAAGGTTAGAAGAGAGACAAATCTCTTCTGTCCATTCCTCAACTTGTAGCAGCAAATACTCTGAAAAGATCGTTAGTTGATGAATGTTTCTGCCTGCCACTAAAAGTTGAAAGCTAAACCCAATGTATTAGCTGTATATTTGTTCCAGTAGAGTTTCTTGATGGATATTCTAAGGCCAGCTAGATGTCTATAGATAGGAAGTAAATGGAACGTGAATGCTTTCATAGAATTCTTGTATCCTTCCAAAACAAGGGACATAATCCACATGCTAATGTAAGTACCAACCTCTTTGGAAACAATACAATTTAAGGCTAAATTGTTCTTACTTTGATAGAGTCAAGTTTCTTCCTTTAACAAAATTAGCAGCTGAGTTTCACTTCATAACATGCTTTTGACAATTTGGAAGAACCGGTTGCCCAGTGTATGGATCTAGAGCCTGTAGAAATACTTTTCGATACTTATTGGTAATTAATTCATCCTTGACATACATTCAGTACCCTCAGTAGACTGAGACACAGGTAGTTGTTCTGTGGAACTGTGATCTATAATGGGAAATTGCTCACAATGAGCCTAAGGGTAACATAGATTCAGTATGAAAGGTAACTTTTATCATAGGATTAGTGATGTGTCCATTTTGAATATTACTAGTTACCCTGAAAGTATCCTTAAAGAACCTATATTTTCTTAGATTTTGAGTGAAATCCCAGTAAGGACTTCTTGCAAAAATGTAACAAAACTAATACAAACAGGAGTTAAAAGTAGAAGGTTACTTAGAATACTATGTATAATGTCAAACTGTCTATAGTGGATGTTTTTGCTTAATTGTTTTTCTTTGTAACAAGACATTTCATAGACGAGGGAGTATAGCTCTGTGGTAAAGACAAAAGGTATCAATGAAACATTTCATTACAAAAGAAAAACAATTATACTTGAAGCATACAAACAATGAAATTCCAATCAGCTATACTTCACAGAATATTAATTTGTATCATACAAGCAAAAATTATTACAACAAACTACATTTTTAATACCACCATTTTTTCTATTTAGGAAACAAATCTTCAAAATTAAGGATGGTCCTTGTGGTTTCAATGCACAATAAGTGATAAAGAGATCCAGCCACATATAGGGCTTGTTTTATCACAATAATAATTCTAAAGTTAGAACTTCATTCATCAATAACACCTCAAAACATGAAGTGTATAATAACAATCAAATAAGAAAATGACTAATAAACAGGTCACCCATGACATAGCCTCATCCCAATTAATTATACCATTGTTTCTGTAAAGCAAAAGTTCTTAATTGTTTTTGTATTATGGATCCTTTTGGCAAGCTTGTGAAGCTTGGGGACCACTTCTCAGAATGGTATTTTTTATTTATTTATTTTTGCTGAGGCAATTGGGGCTAAGTGATTTGCCCAGGGTCACACAGCTAAGAAGTGTTAAGTGTCTGAGACCAGATTTGCACTCAGGTCCTCCTGACTTCAGGGATGGTGCTCTACCCACTGCACCACCTAGCTGCCCCAGAATGTTATTCTTAAGGGGCAATTGGGTGGTGCAGTAGATAGAGCTCTGGCTTACATTGATTTATATAAGAGATACTGTATTGTATTGTAAATAAGGAAACAGTCTTCAAATCTGGAAGATCTGAATTCAGATTCTGTCTGGGACATATAATAACTGTTTGAATGTGGGCAGATAATCTCTACCACTCAATAGGCAACTCTCTTAGACTAAGTTATGAATCTGTAATGATAAAAGGAGCTTCTTTTCTGGAAGGTTCCTATATTAAAAAGGCTGATACCCATGGTGGGGGGGAGAGAAGGGGAATGGTTTCATTTTTGTTTTTCTATCTCTGCACTTAGCTTGATGTTTTGCACATTGGAAATACTCAATGAATATTTGCTGAATTTAATTGAAACTCCTTTAGCTCTTCACAGTTATCAGAACCTCCCACTTCATCCCACAGTGATCTAGCTCTATAAGAACCCAGAGACTATGTAGATGGAAAGAACATGAACTTTAATGCCAGAAGATGTGAGTTGTGTTCTCAGTTCTTACACTTACTAGCTGTGGGATGGTGAACAATTCACTTAACCTCTCTGAGATTCAGTTTCTTCATCCATAGAATGGAGAACATTAAGACCCTTCACAAAGTTGTGAGTTAAGTCTTTATAAACCACAAAGTGGTATGGAGATATAAACTCTTACAAAGCTCTAATTTATATTTTCATTTAGATATTCATATTTCCAGGCAGTTGCCTTAGGAAAGTTCCTCAACTTCTTTTTCTTCCCCTAACATTTAAAACAATCACAATCCCATACTTTCATCATAATTCATAGCTTCTAATCTTTTCTGTAGCCTATTGAATGAGATTATATATATATGTATATATACACATATACATATATATATATATAATGCTTAGTACATTATTTGGCACAAAGTAGTTGCTTAATAACTGCTATTATTTCCCTTAGTACACAGTTCTCTAGTTACACAGTTACTTTTTGGGAGAAAGAGAGGTATTTTGTCCCATAACATATTATCAGTTCTGCACATTTGAAATTCAATAAAATAGTATTATTTAAAATGATGATAATTTCTACTGGTTCTATTTCTGTGAATTACAAAACAATTTCAATACAATACAATATAGTTTTAGTGATCTTAAATCAAGGGTTTCTCTTTGTTTCTTAAATAGCAGCTGCAATGTGTCTTTCTTTTTTAATATTCAATCTTAAAAAGTTAATTTACTTTTGAATTTATCATCCAGTAATTTTGTAACAACAAATGAAAATAAGTAAGAAATATAACAAGAACCTCACAATCATGTTTTTGGGATTTTCATTATCTCATTCTCTAACCAACTCACAATTATTTGCTGGTTGGGAATGTTAATTCCTTAGTACACTAGATTCCTTAGTATATTTGAGAAGCTACATTTACATATAAAAAGTCTAAAAAAGACTAAAACAATGAATTTGACCTTTGGTCATGGGTTTTCCCCAGGGCCTTTTCTTCACTCACAGTGGTCACTCACTGTGACTCACCCTGCTTATGTGCTTTTCTTCATTTTTATATTTTATTTTCCCCTCCAATTACATATTAAAACAAGAGACTATGTGTTTTTAAATGGCAAAATACACAATCTGGTGAGTTGAGAAGAGAGAATGAAATGGAATTCTTCTATGGAAGAAGAATTCAATTCTTATTGATATTCTTAGCTTTTGAATATTTGTACATTATGTAGAGCAAGGCTGCACATTTATCCACAGCTTCCCACACTCCGGAGTATGGCTAAACCCATATCAGCCAATCAATTCTAAATAAAACTAGTGAGATTATTTATAAAACCATAGGAGGAAACCAGTACATTTTTTAATATAGCAATCCTAAGTAAAATCATTTTTTTACAAGATCATATAAAATTAGTCAAAGATTAAAAAATCTTTATCCTTTTCCCTCTCCCTTTTTTCTCTCTTGAATAAATCAGTGAAATTGCCCATTCAAACTTCAGAGAACAATGGGGGAAAATCCAGATGTTTTAAGAAAGAAGTAAATTATAAGTGAAATTTAAAGAGGAAAAATGGAAGTTAAAAATCCAAATACAACATTAAATTATACTTTCTAATAAATCACTACAATTCAGGTATGCATTTCTCTGTGTGTGTGTGTGTGTGTGCCATTTTGTGCATTTTCCCTAGATAAATTTGCTTTTGTGTATGTACAATGTTCAGATGAAATCAGAACATCAGGTACATTTGCACAATTTATTCCATCATTAGCTCTGACCTCAACTGAAAAGTGGATGCCTACAAATACTATCTCTCTTTCCTTTTTTTTTTTTTTTTTTTTTTTTTTTTTTAAATCTAGTGGTTTTAAAAAGTGCACTGCAAGCCTTAAATACACCTGCTGGGAGCTCTCCCTGTCACTATGTGACACTCTATAACAAATGTTGTTGCATAGCACTATATAATAAAAATACTCCTTTTCCCTCCCTCTTTCACATTGCTATTTCTCTGATGTTCTCTCTTTTGCTTCCCTCCTTCTGTTCTCAACCAGTAGTAAAGCCATGTATTTCTTTCACTATACACAATAAATTCATGGCTACACAGGGAATTGTTATCCATTCTTTTTCTTTCTATTCTCCTGCCTGCTGCCCTTATTTTGACACTATCACCAGACCATGGACAGCTAAGGGAGAGGTAATGGAATTCAGTTAGTCTATTTTGATGCTCATTAGTTCTGATAGAAGGTTTGGTAGAAGAGGAAGACAAAAATGAAATTTAGGTATGGATAGATAGATTTATAGATAGATAATATTTATTGCTATCATTCCTGTCCTCTATTACTATCTTGAAATATCATAATGAAACTGTTAGTAAGGGCACCTAATCATCTAGGTAAACAAGATAAGATGGACAATCAGAATTAAAATTGGCTTTGTCATATTTTGTTTTGAAAAGCAGAATTATAACAGGGATAGATTATGTGGAACTTTGCCCCAGGATATCAAAATTCATAGGGCTCTGATAGCACTTTCATTCTTGTACCACAGATGCAATTGAGCTTAAAACCTAGTATAAGAACAGGAAGATAAGAAATGGTGCTTTTCTTTCCCCACCATAGCCACACTCCAGTTATATCTCTAAATACTTTATCTTGTCTTGCTCCCTCAACCACCACCCTTGGTGGTAGTTATTCCAATGCCTGTGCTCCTTTTACAGAAGCTGAATTGACCCTTGCACCAAAACTCTTAATTTCACTTCTGTTGCAAAGCATTATCAAACCAAATGGTTGAGTCAGTTAGCTTCAATCCAAGAGATCTAAAAAGTTCTGGATTTGACTTTGCTCCTGAACTCACTTATCTGGGTAAGTAAATCCACATTCCATTTTTCTATTCTATAAAATAAGAATTATAATACCAAATTTACTTCAGGGGACAGGTTAAGGAAGAAGATTGCTAAGCAAATACAATTTTGCAAAATTGCTAATAAATCAAGGAAGGAATCCTTTAATCATTAGATCCATGCATTTCTATTTAAAACATATTTCTTTGATACTGAAACTACTTTTCCCATGAATTTGTATAATTTGTTATGTATTATATTAATTACATTAATATATTATGTATAAATTATTATATAAAGATACATGTTTTCATGAAAAAAGTATCATCTTTGGATATAAAATTATCAACACAGGTAAGTTGTCCCCAATATAAAGGAAATCTATTATGCAGAATTCTACACTTAATACAATAAGCATGAAAAGGGCATGATGATTTTCTTAGCACTATCTCTGGATATCTATTCCAGATAGTAATATCTGGAATAATTACATTAAAAACCCCTAAATACCATCATTTGTATAGGAAGATAACAATTCCCATGTACTAGTTGGGTTCTGTATGTTCTGTGTGTATATATGTGACATATACAGATCTAAGCAAATCTTTTAAAAATGCACTTGAAGTCATGTTTGTATTTTAATATAACTTTTAAATATTTCTCTATTCTTAGGTTTGTTTGTTTTTTGGTAAAGTCACTTAGGGTTAAGTGACTTGCCTGGGATCACCCAGCTAGTAAGTATTAAGTGTTTGAGGCTAGGGGAACTGAGGTCCTTCTGAATCCAGGGTCAGTGGGCTATCCACTGTGCCATCTAGCTGCCCCAAATATTTCCATATTCTTTAAAATAATATTTGTTTAGCTTTGGGACCAATAAGTCAATGGACAAATGTAATTTAGTTAAGAAAAAGTTTATTTATAGCCAACTTTCCAGGAATATCTCTTTCACATAAAATGAAATAAATTAACACTAGATTCTCAACTTCTAAAGAACAATCCAATAAAAGAAGCTGAGTACAAGGCATAGCTCTTATCCAGGAAAATCATCCTTCAAATTTTAATACAAATATTACAAATCACATTTGTTGTTGAAATCGTAATGTAAGAGTCAGGATACTTATCATAAAGAGGGGAAAGTACTTCATACTATTCAATACAGAATATAATGTTTAATGTGGTAAATAACTTTTCTTAAGCTAGAGACTTTTGTAGTACTTGTCTGGCAAATACTATGTATTTAATAAATACTCTCTCTCTCTCTCTTTCTCTCTCTCTCTCTCTCTCTCTCTCTCCCTCTCTCTCTCTCTCTCTCCCCCTCTCTCCTTCTCTCTCTCTTCTTCCCTCCCTCTCTGTTTCTCTCTGTGTGTCTGTTTTTCTCTGTCTCATAATCTCATCCATCATTTCAGATACTAATCTCAATTAGATGACTTTTAAAAAAAAGGATTAAATGTTTTATAACAGTGATATATATATAATATCAAAAACACATATGTCATATATATGTATATATGTTTCTACTAAAATTCTTTTTAATATTGGCTTTTTATTTTTCAAAATACATGCAAAGATAATTTTCAATATTCACCCTTATTAAACTTTTTGTTCCAATTTTTTCTCCCTCCTTCCCTGCCTCCACTCTCCTCTATAATCAAATCTAGGTTAAACGTGCAATTCTTCTAAACATATTTCCACATTTATCATACTGAGGAAGAAAAATCGGATTAAAAAGGAAAAAATGAGAAAAAAACAAGCAAGCAAACAACAACAAAACGGTATAAATACTATGTTGTGATTCATATCCAGTCCCCATAGTCCTTTTTCTGAGTGCAGATGGCTCTCTCCATCACAAGTCTATTGGAATTGGCCTGAATCATTTCATTGTTGAAGAGCCAAGTCCATCAGAGTTGATTATCACATAATCTTATTGTTGCTATATAATTCTACAGAAAACTCTAATCTCTGTACATTAAAGGAAACTATTAAGAGAAGGGTTGATAAATAAATAACTTTTAGATAGAGAAATTACTAGAAGTGGGTCTTCAGAGATTTGTCTCAGAGTAATGAATTAAAGAGAAACTAACTTTAGAGGTTATTGACAATTCTTGCGATTATTCTACAATATTGAAATGAGATTTCAGTACCCAGTTAACAAGAATAATTAGTTAAATCAGAAGTATAACTTGCTATCACCCTGCTTCCAATGCTTAAGGAAGGGTGATTATTATATAATGAATACTTGATTTTCAAATTTATGGTACTCAGCTGAGGCACAAAAAAAAATCCCACTTACATTGCAATTTTTAAGTACATATCTTCTTAAAATTTTGATTGATGCTTGATTTTTATTATGAAATGCCACACAAATTTTAACAAAGTGTTAGATAAAGTATATAGTGAGATGGACCAAACACAACCTGCGGATAGAATGTGGACACAAGCTCTGGAAGAACTGAGTTCAAATTCAGATTCGGACACTTAATTGTATTGTTGTTGTTGTTCAGTCAGATCCAATTCTTTGTGATCTTGATGAAGATATTGGAGTGATTTGCCATTTCCTTCTCCAGTGGGCAAAAGCCAACATAAGTTAAGTGACTTGCTCAAGGTCATGCAACTAAGAGTCAGATGAAATTTGAACTCAGGTTTTCCTGACTGCAGGTTCAGAGTTCTATCCATTGGACTTCTAGTTGCCTCATTTAACTCTATGTCTCTTGGCAAATATCTGACACACTTTTCCTTCATCCTTAAGGTGGGAATAATAATTTTGTCCACCTGCTACAGTAGTTGTGAGGATGAAATAAAATAATATTTGTATAGTGCTTTGTAAATCTTAGAGCAGTATCTAAATGTGACTTCTCATTATATAATACAGTGATATGAATTTAGAAGTGATTAGATTGCTGGCTTAAAGACTAATTATTAATGCAAGGTCAATATAACAGTAGTTCCAGAATAGAATCCTCCAGGGATCTGTTCTTGACCTCATGTTCTTTAATGTTTTCATCAGTAACTTGAATAAAGGCATAGATGGCATGCTTATCAAATTTGCAGATGATACAAAACTGGGAGGACAGGTAACATAAAGGGTGAAAGTTAGTATACAAAAAGATTTTGATAAGGCTAAAGATGAATCTAATACTACAATACAATCAATAGGGATAAATATAAAGTCTTCCTTATGGGTACAAAAATCAACATAACAAATGTAAGATGGGGAGGCATAGGGAGGCAGAAAAAATGCAGTTTTAGTGGCTTATAAACTGATTATGAGTCAATAGACTCTAATACTTAAAAATATCTGTTTCATTGGTTTGGATGTTTCCTTTAGGTTACAGTTCATCTACTACCTATTCTTTGAAATTCCTGTTCAGGCATTCTCCATAAATCCATTCAGGATGTTTCCCAATGGCAAGCAAAATAGCCAATGTTCTTTTGCTCCTTATTGTAAGAGAGTGGTGAGAAAGGTAAAAGTCCTACTATTCTCTGCTCTGGTCAAGCAATACTTAGAGTATTGTGTTTGGAGAATATCCAAAGGAGGGCACTTAGAAAAGGGTGAAGGACTTTGAGACCATGTCATATAAGGATCACCTAAAACTGCTAAAGATATTTTATTTGACAATTAAATATTGGGGGGCGGAGGGGATCAAGGAATATCATGGTACCTGAACTCAAGTATTTGAAGGTCTGTCTTGTAGGAAAGAGATTAGAATTAGTTTCTTTGCTTCAGAGAACAAATGAGGAATAATGGATAGAAATAAAGAAGCAAAAATCAGGGAAAAATCTCCTAACAAGTAGAGTTATCTAAAGGTGAAATATGCTACCTTGGGAAGACATATCATTATTAGAGGTCTCCATTATTAGAGGTCTTCAAGCAAAGGCTGGATGACTGCTTTATATGTTGTAATAGGAATTTCTTTTTTGCTATGAGTTGAACTGAATAATCATTCAGCTTCCTTCCAGTTCTAAAATTCTGAGATTTTGTGAAATAGAATGTTACATATTACATTCAGAAATAGAAAATTATAGAAATCGACAGCAAAAAGACACTTTGGGAGCCATTTAATCCAAATTACAGTTTATATAAAAGGAATCCCCACTATAGCATATCTGGTAAATTGGGCATGTTCCAATATACACTGCACTCCCTCCCACCCTGACTCCTGATAACAAAAGGAAAAACATTATTTTCCCTTTGATTTTCTTTTGTGTAGGCCCAGGATGTTTTCAGCTGAGTACACCTTGGTTATTTCAGTAATTACTTCCTTGAAGAAATCCAGTTTGTTCAAACTCAATGCTGTTAAGAGTGAATTGATGCTATCAAGTAAAAGGGAAGGATGCTTCAAGGTTATGGACAAGGCTAATAAAATGTTATTATATCACATTCCTGTAGGTGTGTGTTTGTGCGTGCATGTGTGCATGTTTGTGTGTCTGTATACATGCATATACAGTTTATATTTCTATGTACACATAGAAATATAAATTATATAAACATATACATATATGTACACACATGTATATGTGTATATGTATACATATATACATAAACACTTATATGTATCATTACATTACATTAAAATACCTTAATCCTGAGGACAAGGTTCAACTTTTTAAGCTCAAAGTTGAAATAAATGAATATTATTAATTTTAAGAGGATGCATTTATGTGTACACATTTGTGTGTACACTAACAAAAGGAATTTTTCAAATTAAAGCATTTGGTTCAGAAATGGTTAAGCTTGGAATGTCACAAATAATTTTATTTCATAAATTTGAATTTGGCATTTTAAAATCATCTATGAAAATGAAACAATTTATTTAATTTAAAAAGAAATGACCATTTATAATGCATTTATATCATATACACTCTTTTCTTGTACTAAAGTATTCTACTAGAGCAGTTATTAAAAATGAAAAAGTTCATTGAAAGGAATTATTTTGTTTTTATTTATATGGATTCAAATTTGTTTTAAAAAATCCATTACTTGGGGCAGCTAGGTGGCGCAGTGGATAGAGCACCAGCCCTGAAGTTAGGAGGACCTGAGTTCAAATCTGGTCTCAGACACTTAACATTCCCTAGCTGTGTGAGCCTGGGCAAGTCACTTAACCCCAACTGCCTCAGCAAAAAGCAAAAAAAAAAAAAAAAAAAAAAAAATCCATTACTTGCCCAACTCTGTATAGCTCAAACTGTGTGTAAAATCCAATGATTTTTTTTTTTCCAATGAGAAGCCTGCCATAGCCATAACCACTTGGTTACTATCCAAACTCTAAGTTGGTATGGTGAGATACGTTTTGTTACTATTCTAGCCCCTGAACCTAGAAAGCAAGTATATTTATCATTTACATGAAATAACCAGAATGAAACCATTGTCTCTTAAATACGAAATATGCAAAAGCAAGAATAGTATCTTTCTGCTCTCAAATTTGTCTTCATTAGAAGGCAAAAGGAATAATCCAAAAATAACAATCAACTAAGGGCCACACACTTCCACTAATGCATATTAGTTTCTATATGGGTGAGTGAATACACAATTAGCAGGGAGTCCTTTGTTTTGAAAAACACATCTACCTGGGTCAATTTACAATTGTATTGAAGCTCTTTATGATCTTGATCCTATTCCTTCAGGGAATAGTTGGCACCTGCTGGGAAATACTGAATCACTTTTAACTGTTCCTGTTCTAATCCACAAAGCTTTTCTCCTGGGCAAAAGAACATCTCTCCTTTCAAACGGGTCTTCTCAGGACATTTATCAGAAGGATAGTTTTCATTCAGGTTCTTAAAATAGTTGATGTCTTTCTTCAAATATTTTAATTTGAGGGATCATGTGTTTTCTCCTGATTTTTATTAGTGTTCTTTAAATGAATATTCTTTTATGGGTCTCCTTTCAGCAATCAAGTACTAATGTAACAAAGGAGTAGTAGCTTACATTTGGAAAAATTAGTAAAATATTACTATTATTTGGTAGCAATGCCAAAGCTAAGGAAAGCTACTAGTCCAGATTTATTAGGCATTTGGCATGAATTGCTTAATAAACTCATATGCTTGGAAGCTCTAACCTTTGTTTCCTCAGTTCTTTCATCTTTTACACACTACAATATATAGTAGGAAGCAGTTGAAAGAGACTTCAGAAATCAGAAGATCAAGGTACTACCTTACTTCTGTCACATCCTCATTTTGTAACAAAGAGTTTATGTTATTTGCTCAAGATTATATGTAGTTAGTGAGAGAGGTAGGATTAGAACCAAAGTCTTATGCTGTAATTTAATCCATATGGTTCTTATTTATAAAACAGGAATAATATCTGACCCAACTACATTATCATTATTGAAAGAGTCAAATGAAATAATATGTGTAAAAATACTCTGAATTGACAAAAGTACAAATATAAGAAATTGTTATTTGGTGATTGGTAAACATGTTATTAATCAATTCTTTAAGTCCATATCATTCCTCAAAGTTAGCTAGCATACTCAAGGATAGCAAGGATAAGTTCCCCCTTATATTCACCCAGAATCGCAAGGCCTTAAGTTATTTTATTTATATAGTAAAATACTTAGACAAAGTAAAGAATATCTTAGAAATTCAAGATACAACTTACCTCTAGTAGACTACTCTTCCTTAGGGATCTGTAAAATTTCCATCACTATTAGCAGGTAACCTGGGTACATCTTTCTGCTGTCTATCCTCACATTTTTCTGTTCCTCAATTTTTGGCCATTTTCCAGTAGATAATACAAATTACTTTCTCCCCAACTATAAGCTCTGTAGAAGCTGAAATGATTATATAAGAACTTCTGCTAATAGTGTTACAATCCTTTCATATTTTCAGGGGATCTGTATCTATTTAAATCATTCATTATTTTACTCTTGAATCCCATAGTCTCATCTGCCATGCAAAAGCTCTTGTCAGGTGAAGTTAGTTTCTTAGATCACACAAGTGAGCTTCTTCTTTCTGTTTTAGATATTTTGTTCTGGCAAGGCCCTGTTGCCACAGGGCCACAGAAAAGCAATGAGTAACTTCCCCCCTGGCACCTGGCACAGCCCAATGGCAAGGCTCTGAGACTTCCAGCACAAACTAGCAATAAGGCCCTGTAATCTGTGGCCTCTAGCCCCTGGGGCTCAGTACAGACAAGCAGTTCTTTGACCCTCAACACAGCTCAATGCATCCCCGTGCAAAAAAAAAAAAAACAACATGGAACAGTCTCCCTTCCATCAGAGGAACAGAACCCAACTTTGTCTTAAAGGTAAAAGTCATGAACTGGTCGGGAAAAAAAAAAAGAAAAAAAAAAGAAAAAAAGAATATGACCATAGAAAGTTACTATGCTGACAGGGAACCAAAACAAACTTAGAAGAGGATAACAATATTAAAATAACTATATGCAAAATATCAAAGAAAAATGTGACTTGGTCTCAGATCCAAAAAGAACTCCTGGGAAAACTCAAAAAGATTGGAAGAAAAATTGGAAAAAGAAATAAATGATTCAAGAGAATCATGAAAAAAAGTTAACAACTTTGCAAAGAAAGCATAAAAAATAGAAAAGATGCATACAAAAGTCACTGAAGAAAAGGAATCTTTTTTAAAAAGTATAATTGGCCAAATAGAAAAGGAGATAATAAGAAGCTTATTGAAGAAATAATTACTTAAAAATTAGAATGGGTCAAGTGGAAGTCAATTGCTCCATGATACATCAAGAAACAAAACAACAGCAGCAGCAACAACAACAAAACCTCCCCCAAACCTAAAAGAATGAGGAAAAAAATATAAGACAATGTGAAATAGCATACTGGAAAAACATCTGGCCTGGAAAATAGATCCAGGAAAAATAATTTACAAATTACTGGAGTACTTGAAAACCATGGTAAAAAAAAAAAAAAAAAAAAAAAAAAAAAAAAAAAAAAAAAAAAAAAGATCCCGGACATCATATTTCAAGAAATTATCAAGGAAAACTCTCCCTATATCCTAGAACCAGAGAGTAAAATAAAAATTGAATGAATCAACTAATCCTCCTGAAGAGATCTTAAAATGAAAACTCCCAGGAATATTGTAGCCAAATTCCAAAGCTTCCAGGTCAAGAAGAAAATACTGCAAGCAGCCAGAAAAAACAAAAACAAAAACAATTCAAATATTGTGTAGTCACAATCAGCATCACACAGAATTTAAACAGCTTCTACTTTAAAGGATTAGAGAACTTGCAATATGATATTCAGAAAGGTAAAGGAGCTAGGATTGCAGCCAAGAATAACCCACCCATTAGAAATGAGTATAATCTTTCAGAGGAAAAAATGGATATTTAATGAAATAGAAAACTTTCAAATACCTGATGGAAAGAATAGAGCTGAACAGAAAATTTTATTTTCAAAGCAAGAGTCAAAAGAAGCATAAAAAGGTAAACTGGAAAGGGAAAACAAGGAATTCAATAAGTTTAAACTGTTTAAATTCCTACATGAGAAAATAATACTTATAATTCTTAAGAACTTTATAACTATTAAGACAGTTAGATGTTGAGTGAAACAAGCAGAACCAGGAAAATATTCTACACAGCAACATAGTGATATTTAACTATGATAGACTTGGCTCTTCTCAGCAATTCAGTGATACAAAACAATTTTAATAAACTTTGGATGGAAAATGTCATCCATATCCAGAGAGAGAAACTGTGAAGACTGAATGCAGATTGTAACACACTATTTTCACCATTTTTTCTTTCTGAATTTCTTACTCATAGTTTTTCTCTTTTGTTTTGATTTTTCTCTTCAAAAATGGCTCATATGGGAATATGTAAAAATGAACATACATGTATTACCTGAAAATTTATCTAACTAGCTATCTGAAGAATAGAATAGTTAGAAGAAGTATACATGGGTAGATGAGTATAAATTGAATATGATGGGAGATTTAAAAAAAATCCAAACCAAAATTAAGAAGTGAGAAAGAAGATTGCACTGGGAGAAGAGGGAAAGGAGGGATAGAATGGGATAAATTATTTTGCATGAATAGGAAAAAAAGAACTAATGGAGTGGAAAGATAGGAAAGATGCGAAGGGGTGTCAGGCAATGCTTGAACCTTAATTTTACAGCAATTATCTCAAAGAGGGAATAACATACATGATCACTTGGGTAAAGAAATCTAGCTTACTCTATAGGGAAGTAGGAGGGGAGGAAGATAAGTGAATGGGGTGGAGTGATAGAAAGGAAGAGAGATTGAAGGAGGTGGTGGTTAGAATAGGGAGAAAGTGAAAGGAAAGAAAAAGAGAAGAAAAGGAGAGTGAAGGAGAAAGATAAATGGAGGGAGAAAGAAGGATAAACAGGGGAAAACAGGATGAAAAAAATACTGTTAGTAATCATAATTGTGAATGGGATCAGATGAATTCACCTGTAAAAAGAAAGAGAATAGTAGAGCTGATTAAAAACCATATACATTATGTTGTTTACAAGGAAATACATCTGAAGAGGAGAAACACACAGAGAATAAAAGTAAGGGGCTAGAGCAAAACCTATTCTATGTCAGCTGAAGTTAAAAAAAAAGATAGCAATCATTATCTCAGACAAAACAAAAGTAAAAAGAAATCTAATTAAAAGAAATAAGAAAGGAAACAACATCTTGCTAAAAGGCATCATAGAAAATAAAGTAATAAAATACTAAACATATATGCACCAAATGGCATAGCATCAACATTTTAAAAGGAGGAAATAGAAAACAAAACTAAAGTAATGGGGACCCTTAATTTTCCTCTCTGAAAACTAGATAAATCTGACAAAAAATAAATAAGGAAGAAATTAAAGAAATTAATGGAATTTTAGAATTTAGATATGACAGACTTCTGGAGACAAATGAATAGGAACAGAAAAAATGTATTTTTCTCATTGGCATATGGTGCCAAAAAAACTGATCATGTATTGGGATATAAAAACTTCACAAACAAATGCAGAAAAGCAGAAATATTAAATGCATTCTTTTCACATCATAATGCAATAAAAATTGCATTCAATAAAGAGTCACAGAAATGGAAACTAAATAGCTTAATGCTAAAGAATGAGTTGGTCAAAGAACAAATAGACACAATCAATAATTTCATTAAAGTGAATGACAACAATGAAACAACATACAAAAATTTGTGGGATGAAACCAAAGCAGTACTTAGAATTCATATCTCTAAACACATATCAATAAAATAGAGAAAGAACAAATCAATGATTGAGTATATAGCTAAAATATTAGAAAAAGTAAAAAACAACATTAAAAATCTCTAATTAAACATGAATTAGGAAATCCTGAAAATCAAAAGATGGCTAAAATTGAAAGTGGAAAAAATATTAAACTAATAAATAAAACTAGGAATAAGTTTTTTTAATTTAAAAAAGTTATTGATTAATTTGATTTAAAAAAGAAAGAAAATCAAATTACCAGTCTCAAAAATGAAAAGGGTAAATTTACCACCAATACAGAGGAAATTAAAGCAATGATTAGGAGCTTTTTGTCTAATTATACATCAATAAATTTGACAATCTAACAAAGTAGATGAATATTTACTAAAATATAAATTGTCCCAATTAACAGGAGAGGAAATAGAATACTAAAATACCCTCATTCTAGAAAAAGCAGACCATCAATGAATTCCCTAAAAAAAATCCTTAAAAACAGATGTATTCACAAGTGAATTCTAAGAAATTTTTAGAGAACAATTAATTCCAATTCTATGTAAACTATTTGAAAAAGTAGGCAAGGAAAGAGTACTGGCAAATTCCTGTGTGATATTAATGTGATATTAATATCTAAACCAGAAAGTATGATAACACTGGGAACAATTTTCCTAATTAATGCTGATTAAACATTTTTAAATAAAGTATTAGCAAAGAGATTATGACAATATATCACAAGGTGATACATTATAACCATGTGAGAATTTTTTTTACCAGGAATGCAGGGCAGGTCCAACATTAAGAAAACTATCAGTATAATTGACCATATCAAAAACAAAACCAATAAAATTCATATTATTATTTCAATATATGCAGAAAAGACTTGACAAAATACAACACTCATCCCTATTAAAAACACTAGAAAGCATAGGAATAAATTGAATTTTCTTTAAAATGATAAATAGTATATATCTAAAACTACTAGTGAGCATTATCTATAATAGAGGGAAGTAAGAATTCTTCTCAAGAAGATCAAGGTATGAAGCTAAGATAGTTATTGTCAGCACTATCATTCAAAATTCTAGTAGAAATGTTACCTATCACAATAAGAGAAGAAAAAGAAATTGAAAAAATTAGAATAGACAATGAAGAAACAAAATGATCATTCTGTGCAGATGAGATGATAGTATAGAGAATATCTCTAGTCATGAAAAAATCCTCTAAATTGCTATTGATTAAAGAAATACAAATTAAAATAACTCTGAGGTACTATCTCATACCTATTAGATTGATTAATGTGACAGAAAAGGAAAATACTAAAGGTTGGAGGGGATGTGGCATAACTGGGATACTAATGCACTTTTTGGTATAGCTGTGAACTGATCCAACCATTCTGGAGAGCAACTTGAAACTGTGCTCAAAGGTCTATCAAACTGTGTATATCCTTTGATTTATTAATATCACTATGACATTTGTATCCAAATGAGAAAATTTGCATAAAATATTTACAGCATCTCTTTTTTTGTGGTGGGAAAGAATTGGAAATTGTGGGGATGTCCATGATTTGAGGAATAGCTGAAAAAATTGTGGCACATGATTTTAATGGAATAATATTGTGCTATAAGAAATGATAAGCAGTATGATTCAGAAAAACTTGGAAAGACTTAAATGAAATGATGCAAAGTCAAGTGAGACACATTGTATGTAACAGCAAAACTGTATGATGTTCTACTGTGAATGATTTAACTATTCTCCACAATACAATGATCCAAGATAATTTTAAAATGAAAAAATGCTACCCACTTCCAAAGAGAAATGTGTTGGAGTCTGAATGTAGATTGAATCATTATATTTTAAGATTTGTGTGTGTGTGTTGTTGTTATTGTTGTTGATATTGTTGACAATAGTGACTTTTTTGCTTTGGTCTGTGTTTATTTTTTACAACTTGACTAATAGGAAATATATTTTGTATGACTGCACATATATGTCCTGTATCAAATTGCTTACCATCTCAGGGAGAGGGGAAGAGAGAGGGATAAAATTTGGAATTGAAAGTGAAAAAAAAAGAATGTTAAAATTTGTTTTTACATATGATTGGGGAAAAATTAAATGTACTAATCCTCAAAAAAGAAAAGAACAAATTCTGTGCTGGAAATTCTATTCTAGAAATTCTGGTTTCTTTTCCAGAATAGCTTATCATTAGTCGTGCCTGCTCATCACCTTCAACCTCTTCCATAGACAGGGAAGTGTAACTTGCTTCAGTTCTTCCTTCTTAGTTTCTTGAATTTTAGAGAGGTATTTCCAGTTTTTTTCCATTTGATTTTTACCTTTTATCTTACCTTCCATTCAACCTGTGTCAGATTATACAAGTTATACTGTGTTTTTCTAAAATATTCATAAGAAAAGAGAGGGCAAACAAGGAACTGCTATAAGACAATTATTCTCTATAAGGGTTTCTGAGTTTAAGAGGGAGAGAAATACAGATAAGTTATATACTTCAGTTTCATAGTTGTTTCTTCCTCTCTTAATTCTAATCCTTAGATATGATAAATAAAAAAATCATTAGTATAAACACATTGTATGTGTTTTCTTGCTTTTCATAAGACCTAGGATTTTATCAGTGTAAGAAGCTCTTAATATGGAAACTCCTCCCATCATTACAAATTCACAGCTCTTCAATCAAGGCTTAGAAAGTTGCCTAAGATTTTGAAAATTGTCTGAAATCACATAGCTAGTGTAAGTCAGAGGCAAGATGCAAATCTGAGTCTTCCTGACTTCAGGTCATGCTTTTCTTTAACTATGTCATTTCTGTTAACTTTTTTGCCATAAATTAATATAATCAAATTCTGCCATTTAAATGTAACATAAGAATATAAATCATGCAAAGAAATAAAAAGGTCTTTTGCAATAGTTAAATAACTGTCAGCTATCAAATTTTTATTTTACTTAGTTATGGGGCATATTTAAATAATGAACTTTAATTGGCATAAAATATGGTGTAAATGTTTTTAATGGCAATTTGTTATTATTTTAAATTATTTTTCTTTCTTACAATATAATTTATTTTGTGTTGTATGTTTTTATTTAATGTCTGTGCATATCTTTGCATTGTCCTATTCAAGCAGTGTGTGCCTTATATGGCCTTGATTTCAATTACAGATCAAGTGCCTGAGTTGCTATATTAGAACTTGTATTTGAAGTAAAATTCCAAATAAAAAGTTAATAGTATAACATTATAAGTCCCAGAATCATCTCTCCACCCTGACTTTCACCTCCATATCTAATCTAATCTAAATTCGCACAGGCTACCTACTTAGCTCAAATTAGTTGCTATTTGGCCAAAAATTGAACACTGGTAGAACCAGAGAACTCACTGACCATGTAGTTTTTAATGTAACTAAGCATAGTCCTCCACATTCTCTTTTTTTAAAAGATTAAATTTCCCCCAATTACATATAAAAACAATTTTCAAACATTTTTCAAACTTTCAGGGTCTATCCTTCCCTCTCCACTCCCTGTAAGCAATGTAGTATAAATTATATGTGTGCAATTATGTAAAACATTACCATCTTAGTCATTTTGTGCAAGACAATTTCAATGACAATAAAAAGACAGAAATATAGTGAAAAATAGTATCATAAAATGGGAGTTATTGTTATCAGAACAAGTGAGCATATAATATATATATGTGTATATGTATGTATGTATTGACAGTAGATCAATATGTTACATTTGTAGGCACAGGGAAAGAAGAGATAGATAAGAGATTGAAGATAAGAGAGAGAGTGGAACTGAGAGTGGGAACACTTTTGGATAGATGAGAGATGGAAGAGAATAGGATCAAGTGTTAAGCAGAAGCGTTGCTTTGACAAGAAGGGCTGCTTTATGTGAGTTGGTTGGAGTAGTGATATGATATGAGGAGGAAAGGAGAAACAGGAACTCCCAACAGGTAGCATCAATTTGTGATACATTGTTAGTGGAGCTGTAAAGTGTTTCAAACATTTTGGATTCCAACTACAAATCATGCAAGAAAAGTGACTAAAATCTCCACATTTTTTGACACTGCAAATCTCCTATTTGCCCCATAATCTAAGGCAGTTAATAATGCAATTTCTACCCAGATGTTCATAGCACTTTTTGCTGTAGCAAAGTACACAGAAAAAAAGTGGACGCTAATTGATTGAAGAAGACTGAAAAACCCATGGTACATAAAAGTAATGAAGTATTTTTGAATGGTAAGAAATTATAAATATGTGACTATTTTGACAGAAATGGAAGAATACTGAAGGCTATCTTGTATTTTTTGTTTGTTTCATTAGTTTTCCTGGGTAAAGAATTCATCATGAAGTGGTCAGCCAGGTCATGAATCTCTATGTCCTTGGAAAGCATATACACTCTGTGGCCAGATTGTCTTGGAAGCTTTTTCAACTTGGTAGGATTTGCTAGTGATGCACCTGTGGGCATAGCCGAATAACCCCTTTGTGAGGTCCATTTCCACACCATAAAGTGGCATTGGAGTAGGACTTTTGGGAGAAAGCTATTAATAACCCCTGTAGAAACATTTCTCTTTCCACTGCTTTATAGATAAACATTAACTTTATAGATAAACAATAATATAGATAAGGTCTGAACATTAAAAAAAATTCAGCTTCATAGATGAAAGAATTTTTGGTATTGAAAACTGTGGGAGGTACTAATTAAGAACTGATATGGGGTTGGTTATCTGGGGGAGAAATACTTGAGAGCAGTACATTGTGTTGTAAAAATCAGTTCATCTAACCACATTAAAACATTTGGAATTGGCAGACTCTTTCAAAAATGTTTTTGTTCAAATGAGACAATATATGTAAAACTCTGCAAATCTTAAAGCTCTCTACAAATATTATAATTTTCCTTGCAGGCTGAAATATGCTGCAGTAATATAGCATAAGGCTGGACTTGAGTTCAGGAGATGTGAATTTGAATCTTGGTTCTGAAATATATTAGCAATATCACTTTGAACAATCCATTTAATCTCTCTCATCTTGAGATTCCTCATCAGAAAATGATAATAATGTCACTTAAGTTGACATGAGGAAAGCAGTCTATAAATCTTAAAACATTATATAAATTTATTTTCTACTATTATAAAGCAAATGAGAAAGATGTGCAGTCTTTTTTCTCCAAATTTTATTTACTTCTCCATATCATTCAGAATGTTCTTATGGGTAACATAGTTTTTAATCAGTTAATGAAAAAAGAATTTATTAGCATTGGGAATATAAAGGAAAAAAACTACAAACAGTTCCTGCCCTTGAGGATCTTAAATTCTAATGGAGGAGACAACATATATACAAACTGAAACATACAACAAAAATAAATATAATATAAATATAATTATGTATATTACATAAAAGTAAATTTATATATATGTATATATATATATATATATAATGTAATATAATTAAAAAAAACAAAAATAGCCTGAGAGGGAAAAACAGAGAGCAATAGGGAGGATCAAGAAAGGTCTCATGAAGGAAATAGTACTTGGACTGTTAAAAGATACCCAGGATTCTACAAGTGGAGATTAGTCTCCAGCCTTCTCCCCTTTTCATAATTGTACATATATATAAAATCCCACATCTTTTTACTTGGGAGAAGAGATCCAGAGAATTCTAAAAGAGATTAAATTTCACAACATAAAAATACATAAGAATAGGCCTTTTCCCTAAATATAAAAGATTATGTTTAGTGTAATCGGGATTTATGAGATTGTATGCCATTTTCATTAATAAGTAGAACAATATATAATTGCATTATCCACATATAGAAACATAATTTTTTGATTCAGGGCCAAGTTGTGATCACAGACTAATATTACTGCTAATATCATATCAGAAAAACTTCTACAACAATCCCTAAATCACAACCATGCTTTTTAATTAGACATAAAATAGGATACCACATGGAACTTGGGAGCAGCTACCCTAATTCTTATGGGTAAGCAATCATTTCAAAGGAAAGATTTTATATGTCTTTAAATATAAAATCAAACCAATTATAGCAAGCAAACTTTTTATAAATCTAATAATTTCCTATAAAAACTTCAGTATTCTAAAAAGTGGGTCCTAGAGTTACTGCTTAGACTTATAAAAACATACTTTTAATAGTAAATCTATGTTCCTTTCTAAATCTGCTAATAAAATAATAGATTAGCTTATTTGTAGTGTAAGGCCTTAGATTTTGGATAATTCTAATGACTTACTCTAAATGACCTTTGATTTTTTTTTTAAACCTCAGTTATAAACTTGCCTTTTCTATGGTACACATTTTCTAAGGAAATTGCATACTACTGTGCAACAAGAAAAATTTTTTTCAAAGATATGCTGTCTCAGGTTCAAAATAACTTTTCCATTTTCAAAGAACCTATTTTGATATTACATCTTGGATTAATATTAGTGCTAGATTTGGTTAGAACACTTCTTTCTCTTCTCCCATTCATGAACCAAAAAGTTTGCCCTAGATAAAATAAATATGTTTTAAAGTTGGAAATTGTCATACTTTGTGAAATATAAATTTTATTTTGTAATAAATGAAATATTCTAAAATAAAGTTAAAGACGATGTGAAAATATCCACATGCTTAAAATTTTTAGCGATCTGAATAGTTTGGGGGGAAATGAGGTAATATATATAAAGCAAAGCTGCAAGCCATTGAAATGGTAATTATTATTATTCAATAACATTGGATTAGATAAACTCTGTTTGAAAGTGAAGTAGATACTTTGAACTTAGTACTTTCTGTCTTTCTGTTTTGTCTCTCTCTGTCTCTGTCTCCCCTTTCTCATTTCCTCCCAATATATAAATACATACATGCTGTGCTATATTTATATGAGGATGGAGGATATGATCATTCATTTCAATTCAGTTGATATAGTCACAGATGATGAGGTTTAAATTGGTAACAAGGTGTCAAACTAACTAAAATTTCAGCCACACTTGAAGATTCCTTTATGAGGTTTGAACACTTCTCTGATTGAGTCAGAAGGTAACAGTTTAGTTGGCTGAACAAACAAATTATCCATGTTTCTGTAATCTTTAAAGTGCTAAGCCCTGAAAAGTTTGAGGAATATAGGCTTGGGAGTGCTTTATAAAGAATATCTTTGGGAGGAAAGAGAGATTTCTGTTTTTTCCTCCCAGCATTAGCCATAGGTCTATGTTAATTTACCCACAGAAAAATATTCTATGAAGTACAGGACCTGGCTCCTAGTAAGTACCTAATAATGGCTTGTTTCCTTTCTTCCTTTATTACTTCAAGAGAGAGTTTGAAGTACAGTTGGGGTCACAGACAAACATACTCCAAAAATATAGATACAGAAAAATAGCCACTTGAAGGAGGAAGCTTCAAGCAAGGAAACTTCTGGTAGCAGAGAAAAGAACCTGCTACAGATTCAAGAGAGAGATTGCCCTGGCAAATGATCATAATGTTTAAAAGAGGAGTAAACGCTAGAACTCAACTGAGCTCTCAGAAACCCACTCAGTACACCAGAAGAGAGCTTTGTGAGGACTTTATAAAAAGAGAGGAAACTTACAGGCCCTGAAGTACCAGGACCTGTGAGTCATTTTTGCCACATGTGCCTCACTACCGATGGACTGTTAACTTTGAACTTCCTTTTCCCAGATGCTGTTTCTTTGTGGAAGAATGCACCCCACGTTTATGAGATAATGTTTTGTAGCTACTATTTTTGCTATATCATTTTGGTAAGTCTTTAATAAGAGCTAACTGCTTCTACTGGCTGATTATTAAGGGTAGGCAAACTAATGGGGGCTTGTAAGTTATAGTGCTCTCCACCCACAGAGTTAATCCTAGAATCCTAGGAATGCAACCTGAAAATCTGTGAGTGCAGAGTCAGGGGAAGTAGTCCATAAGGAATGTTTACATTTATAGAGGGTAGTGAAAACTATTAGATCTATTAGATCTTAAAACTGCATTAAGAGTTTTGAAACTATATGTGTATGTGTATACAACACACATGCACACATAACACATGTATGCACAATATAAGTGTGTGTGGATTTACATGTGTAAACACATATATATATATAATATATAATTAAAAACCTCATGTATCTGCATACATACATATCTATACTTTCGTATATAGAAATGCATGTAAATGTTATCTTCCCCTTTGGACTACTTCCCCTGACTTTTCACTCACAGCTTTACAAGCATATGAATATATACACATATGTATATATATATATATATATATATATATATATATATATATATGTGTGTGTGTGTGTATGACTATATGTATGTTCCCCAGATATGCAGTGATAAAAAAACATTCTTCACCTGGAATTTCTTATGCCAATTAAATTTATTTTCCCCTTTAAATTTATTTACTTATTTAATATCTTTTCCCCAGTTACATTCAAAGCATTTTTTTTTTTTTGCTGAGACAATTGGGGTTAAGTGACTTGCCCAGGGTCACATAGCTAGGAAGTGTTAAGTGCCTGAGATCAGATTTGAACTCAGGTCCTTCTGACTTCAGGACTGGTATTCTATCCACTGCACTGCCTAGCTGCCCCTTCAAAGCATTTTTTTTAACATTTATTTTTAAGATTTTTTTTGAGTTCTAGATTCTCTCCCTTATCCCCACCACAATTAAGAAACCAAATGTAAAGTTATGCAAAACATTTCCATGAAAATCAAGTTGTGAAAGAAAAATAGATCTCTCACCCTAATGAAAATAAAAACCCTCAAAAAATTAAGTTAAAGAGAGAGATAAAGAGAGAAATAGAGAATCTATTTGTATTTAGATCAAATCAGTTCCTTCTCTGAATGTGAATGGGATTTTTCATCATAAGTCCTTCAGAGTAGTTGGAGATGATTGTACTACTGAGAACAACAAATTCACTTATAGTTGATCAACCCAGAACATTGCTCTTACTTTGTATACTCTGTATACTTGTATACATTGTTCATGGAGGACTCTCCACTTTTTTTTTTTACTTGAGAGCATCCTGCTCATCATTTCCCAGAGAATAATAATATTCCACCACAAGCACATACCATAGTTTATTGACCCATTCCTCAATTGATAGTCATCCCCTCAATTTCTAATTTTTATTTTGCCCTGAGAAAAGAGCTGCTATGCAAAGTTGCAGGATACAAAATAAATCCACATAAATCAGCAGCATTTTTATATATTACCAACAAAGTTCAGCAGCAAGAGATACAAAAAGAAATTCCATTCAAAATAACTGTTGATAGTATAAAATATTTGGGAATCTATCTACCAAGGAAAAGTCAGGAACTATGAAAACTAAACTACAAAACACTTTCCACACAAATAAAGTCAGACCTAGTCAATTGGAAAAACATCAAGTGCTCATGGGTAGGCTAAGCGAATATAATAAAAATGACAATAATACCCAAACTAATTTACTTATTTAGTGCCATACCAATCAAACTCCCAAGAAATTATTTTACAGATTTAGAAAAAATAGTAGCAAAGTTCATTTGGAAGAACAAAAGGTCAAGCATTTCAAGGGAATTAATGAAAAAAAATGCTGATGAAGGTGGCCTTACTGTACCAGATCTAAAACTATATTATAAAGCAGCAGTCATCAAAACCATTTAGTACTGGCTAAGAAATAGAGTAGTCAATCAGTGGCATAGGATAAGATCACAGGACAAACTAGTCAATAACTATAGCGATTTAGTGTTCGATAAGCCCAAAGACCCCAGCTTTTGGGATAAGTACTCATTATTCGACAAAAACTACTGGGAAAATTGGAAACTAGTGTGGAAAAAATTAGGGCTTGACCCACACCTAACACCACATACCAAGATAAGATCTAAATGGGTTCATGATTTAGGTATAAAGAGTGATATTATAAACAAATTAAAGGAACATAGGATAGTTTACCTCTCAGACCAGTGAAGATGGAATAAATTTATGTCCAAAGAAGAACTGGAACTCTTAATTGAACACCAGATAGAAAATTTTGGCTATATTAAGTTAAAAAGTTTTTGTACAAACAAAACTAATGCAGACAAGATTAGGAGGGAAGCAATAAATTGGAAAATCATCTTTACATTTAATGGTTCTGATAAAGGCCTCATTTTTAAAATATATAGAGAATTGTCTTATATTTATAAAAATTCAAGCCACTCTCCAATCGATAAATGGTCAAAGGATATGAACAGGCAATTTTCAGATGATGAAATTAAAACCACTTCTAGTCATATGAAAAGGTGCTCCAAATCACTATTGATCAGAGAAATGCAAATTAAGAAAACTCTGAGATACCATTACACACCTGTCAGATTGGCTAAAATGATAGGAAAAGATAATGACAAATGTTGGAGGGGATGTGGGAAAACTGGGACACTGATACATTGTTGGTGGAACTGTGAAAGGATCCAACCATTCTGGAAAGCAATTTGGAACTATGCTCAAAAAGTTATCAAACTGTGCATACCTTTTGTTTTTTTAATAAAGCTTTTTATTTACAAAACATATTAGTGATTTTTCTACATTGACCTTTGCAAAAAAACTTTTTTTTTCCCAAGCTTTTCCCCTCCTTCCCCC
>JAJPUD010000453.1:445415-490630 GCA_023553655.1 Myrmecobius fasciatus | reverse complement strand
TTCTATTGGGCTTATATCCCAAAGAGATCTTAAAGGAAGGAAAGGGACTCACATGTGCAAAAATGTTTATGGCAGCCCTTTTTGTAGTGGCTAGAAACTGGAAGCTGAATGGATGCCCATCAACTGGAGAATGGCTGAATAAATTATGGTATATGAATGTTATGGAAGATTATTGTTCTATAAGAAATGACCAGAAGGATGATTCCAGAGAGGCCTGGAGAGACTTACATGAACTAATGCTGAGTGAAATGAGCAGAACCAGGAGTCATTATACACGGCAGCAATAAGACTATATGATGATCAATTCTGATGGACATACCTCTCTTCAACAATGAAATACTTCAAACCAGTTCCAATTGGTCAATGAAGAAGATCATATACACCCAGAGAGAGAGATATGAAATGTGGACCACAACATAACATTTTCATGCTCTTTATTGATGTTTGCTTGCATTGTGTTTCCTTTCTCAGATTGTTTTTCTTGTAGACATGATTTTTCTTGCACAGCAAGATAAGTGTGGAAATATGCATACATATATTCGATTTGTCAAGTATTTTAACATCATTAACATGTGGTGGACTACCTGCCATCTAGGGGAGGAGAGGAGACTAGGGGGGAAAATTTGTAACAGAAAGCTTTGTAAGGGTCATTGTTGAAGAATTACCCATACATATGTTTTGCAATTAAAAAGCTTTAATAAAAAAAAGTAAGAAAAGAGCTGCTATGAATTTTTTGTACATATAGGTTTTCCTTTTATTTCCCCTGCTTTTTTTCTGAATCTTTTTTATGGCAATTAAATTTCAACACATATACACATATGTATATATGTATTTATATTACATACATATGTATAATGCATATATATGTGCATATACACACACATCTTACTACAGTAAATTTGAATTGGTCTAGAGTGGCCATCCCATAGAAGATGATCAAAGTAGCCAGTCCTGGTTTCATTTGACCATTTAGCAACTGTGGAACCTGTTTTCTGTCCCTCTGCATCCAGCAATAGTTTCAAAAGGTTAGTTATAGGAGTCCAGTTTTTGAGAGGTGAGTTCCAATCAACCTTAAGTGCTTAATCCTGTTTGAGAGCCTCAAATATGTTCAGGAATCATCTGTCTTTATTTTTTTCTTTTTACCTCCTTGTCCTATTACTGGGTGAACCAGAAATTTCATTTGGGTTTCCCTATATATTGTCAGTGAAACATTTGAGATATTTCTCTCACCCTATTCTTATATATTATTTGTTGTCTTCATCTCCAATTAGATTGTCCTAGGTATTCAAGGAATTCTTGGAGAAATATTGGTGGACCTTTTTAATGAAAGGATACCTGGAGAAAATCTGTCTGGATTTCTAGTTAGTTCATTCTCAGTGAAAGGAGTCAGAATAATTTTTATCTAGGACAGTTTGGTTCCTCACCTAAGGTGAGATCAGGTCAACCTGAAGATCCTCATCTTAATGAGAGAGCCTCATGTGTTCTATGACTTCATTTGGCATCAGTTTCTTTCTCTGTACAAGGAAGATTGGACTTTTCTTTTTCCTTATTTTTCATTTGTTTTATACCAATTTTCATTTTTCTTCCTTTTCTCTATTTGCTTGAGTTGGGGAAGGCCCTTTACAAATATTAAGCAGGTAGTAGTCTTTGCTAACTTTTCTAACATTAAAATTCTGTAGGTTTGTTGAATTTGTATGACTTTAATTGTGGGAGAAAGGGATTGTGATCTTCAGATCTATTTACTGTGGTAAATCAGTGCCATCACTAAAGCCTAAACCTTTGGGATTGCAAAGGATCTATTTTGACATTCTTTAGTTTAAAGCCAATACTTGATACTTGAAGGGAGATAATTGAGAGGCTCCCTGAGAATTTCGATTGAAGGCATAGAGAAAGGAGTGAGACACTTGCTGAAGACAGTAGATATTTAACTAGGGAGTTAGCTAAATTGGTCTATGGGGCCACCCCATAAAACATCTTCAGAATTTTTACTCTTGGTGATAGTTGTCCATGTGGGTACTGTGGGGCTGGCTTCCAGTCTCTGTGTTTAGTAATGATTTCTCAAGGATAGATTATGGTTACAGGAGAAAAGTGCAAAAGATCCAGATTTTGCTCTCCTCATTGGCTTACTTATATAGTCAAGTTTCAGTTCGCTGGAGAAATATCTTGCTTTCAAGTTTATTACCAGCACCCATTCCACCTAATTATAGCTTTGTGTATATTTTAATTTTTTATCCATTCTCATAAAGAAGTCTATAAACCAAATGTAACTGCTTCCCAGAGCTAAGGCAAGAGCAAAGCAAAATAGTCACCTAAGTTAGAGCTCAACATTTATGGAGTAATGGGGACAATTATGAAGCCTTTTGAATATATATATTTTTAAAAGCAAACATTTTAGATGCCAGATAATTATACTTTCTGTGGAATATAGATACATTTTTGTGATGTCATGTCCTATGTATTCATGAATAAGGCTTAAAAAGGCTTCAGATGAACAGTAACACCTAGGAGATAAAAAATTTTAAGTTCAAATAAAGGGGTTTGAGGAAGAATGCAGATTTTTACCCTTGACTAAGCACAAATACCTAGTTCTAATTCTGACACTTCCTTTGAACCAGGAAAAAAGTGAGGGGGAATACATTTTGCCTTTTTAATGTAAGTAAATAGCATCTAAAGCCAACAAAGGATCACATGTAATTTTTGGATTATTTTGTGTTTCTCTGCTCATGGCAACAATTAAGAATTAGGTACTTAACTCCTGTCCACTAGAGTATAAGTTAGAAGATATGTTAAAAATTACTTTTTGAACAACAAATATTGTATTCTCATGTAATAGTGGATTGGCCAATGAAAAACCTGTCCCGGAAGAAGTGAAAACACTGGGATTTGTTGATCCCACTCCTGAAAGTACATAAAAATGCAGAGCAGTATTCCTAGAGCTCCACTTTAGAGTATTTTCAGCTATTATATGACTGCTTTTTGTCCACTTGCCAAGTGGTGAAGAAAAAGTCTTTGGTTTAGCTGCTGAGTGGAAACTGTGTATGCGTACAAAATCCATCCTTTTCCCACTATGGTGGCTATCAAAAATAGGTAAGCTGTAAATTTCTGTTAGGAAAAAAGCCTCAGGACTTTCTCTCTCCAACCAGGGGTTTAATTCATGACCCTGATCTTGCTTCTATCTCTCTTTATTCTTTCCTATTTTAAGATGAAAGAATATTGGAGATGGCCTTGGCTTTGTGATCTTTAAAAGGTTAAAAGTCTAGAGACAGCTGTCAAAAGTCCAGGGATGGGAGTCTATGCCAGAGATCTCTGGCATCTAAACAACAGAAGGATCAATCTGAATGACCCAGAATAGGGATGGATCATTGCTTTATTTGGTCTCATAGCTCCAGTTAAAGACCTAGGATCAAGAATTTCCAGGAAATTGATACCAGGGGAGATGCAATCGAGAGCTCTATTATGAGATGTTAACAAAGAAGCAAACAAAAGCATAAACATACACTGTATAGCAATATAGATAGGTAGATAGAGATTCCCACAGCTGAAAGAAACTCACTTGTTGTGAATGTGAGGAAGACAAATCAGAGAGGAACCATGATAAAAGTTAGGTTCAAGTGGCAAATTCATAAATACCCTAAAAATAGGCTTTATTGAGAACAAGTAATTGGTGTTAGAGGTAGGAGGGGGCATTTCTTTTCTTTTTTTCTTTCTTTTTTTTTGCTAAGGCAATTGGGGTTAAGTGACTTGTCCAGGGTCACACAGGTAGGAAATGTTAAGTGTCTGAGACCAGAATTGACCTCAGGTCTTCCTGACTTCAGGGCTGGTGCTCTATCCACTGGGCCATCTAGCTGCCCTGGGGCATTTCTTTTTTAAGATTTTATTTTAAACTTAAATACAAATTAAGAAAAGAAAAAAATATTGTCATATACACAGCAGAATAGAAAAGGATTTAATGTAAAACAATAAATTTCCATTTAAAGAAAACCTATATAATAAATATTACACATTGTTTTCAAAGCTATCTAGCTTTTCTTTGTTTCCTTGCAGGCTTTCTTTTGTTCTCTGCACTGCATGTAAAATTTTTTACTTTATTTTTTCTTCTACTTCCCCAAAAGGATGCTACAATTAGGCGCATATTTCTATATTTATATATGTACACACACACTACATATATGCACATAAACATACATATACTCTGATATCTAGAAACACATATGCACTCATACACATATATATAAGATTGTACTATATTTGTTTCTACTTATCTATTTCTCTGGAGGACAGGATCTTTCATAAGCCCAAGCCTTTCCATATTTTTCTAAACCAACCAGCTTATATCTTAGATCACAGCAATATTCTAATCCAGTTACTTTCTATCTAAGAAATTGTCTATACAAATATCCTCACCCCATCTTTTTGTATCCTTCTATTCTTGGCTGTATACAGTTTATCTATACAGGGAAATTTTAACTTAAAGTAAGCAAAATTATCCACTTTACACCCAATAATGCTCTTATAATCTGTTTTAAATTCTGATACAACTGAATCTAGTTCCTTTACATCTTCCTCTCCACCCCCAACCCCCTCTCCCTGCCCCAGTTTCTTTGAAGTTCCTGACCTTCTAATTGAATTTTGTTATTATTTTTTCTAACTCAGTAAAATAATTTTTAAGGGGGAGCAATTCCTAATTAAACGAAATGTGATGGAAAAGTTCTAAAGGCTAACTTTTGCTACCAGTTTTGAGTGAGGCTCAGGTAGGGGAGTTTTTTATTGGGACCATAAACTGGGGAGAAGGTCTAATGTTAACTATCTAAAACAGCAGAAGAGAGAACTAATTCATATTCTTTTAGTTCAGCAAGAATTTCATCCAACCAAAAGCTGCGAGCCTTATCTGCCTGACACAGAGTCAATAGTGGAAAGTTATAAACTATCTGCCTTTGACTATATATTTTTCTGTGTATAAGATGACCACTTAGTGTGAGTGACTCTATATTGAAGTCTTTTATATAATTTTTATTATAACACCAAACAATATAAGGTCTACAATTACCACAATCATGGATTACAGGTAAGATGGTCCAGTAGCAATGCCATATTCAGAAGTGAGGTTGATGGAATGGGTATACTGTAGTAACTGCTTTAAATTTTAATTTACTCTTCCCAGGATTAAGGTGGTATATATGGGAAAAATATGACCCAAATTTTGGGAAAGTGTATACTGTTCTTACTAGATTTTCTTAGGGAACAGCCATTTGTAAAGGTTAGGTGTTTATTGATTAAAGAATACAGAAGTGCTACTTAATATTATCCATTATATTGAAGAAATATTAACTGATACTGGTTAGAAGATAATGAAAAGATAACTTGTGTTTGGTATTGGAGAAACAATCCGAGAGGGGAACTCAAGTTGATAGCATCAGAAAGATATTCCAACACTACAGGGGCACCTCTGGAACATTGTAGGGAAAAACATAGACTTTTTTTTCTGGAAAGTCAACTTCTCAGTGAGAGTGAAGCATATATAAGGTACACTCAAATTTACTGTTAAATTCAACAGAGCAAATCGTTATTGTATCCACTCAGCACAGTATAGTGCAGGAATCGTTATAGTCTTAGACCCAAATTAAGCAAAAGTAAAAATCTTTTATTATTTCACAGGTTATACAAAAACATGTATACAGGGGAAAGTTTGGATGGGGGCAGGGTCCATGCTTTGTAGACTCATTATAGAGAGAAAATCAAGAAGATTTGGGTTACATTCTACTTATGACAAATATTGACTACCTGAGTAAATCAGTTAACCTCTCTGTGTCACCAGGCTAACGTAGTCTAAATGTACCAGTTACAGAAAAGTGTATCTTAAAAAAATCTTAAGATTGATATTAAGATTTATTTTTCTTAGTCAGAATTTTAAGTTTTTCAACAGTTCAAACATCTTGCAAAAATGACAGAACAAGTTGTGATATATGATTGTGATGGAATATTACTGTGCTATAAGAAGTGATGAGCTCAATGGTCTTAGAAAAACATGGAAAGACTTGCATGAATAAGGAAGAGCAAAATGAGCAGAACCAAAAGTATTTTGCGAGGAATAACAGCAATATTGTTTTAAGAAAGACTTTGAGGAATAGTTAGGTGGCACAGTGAATAGAGCACCAGCCCAGCCTTGAAGTCAGGAGGACCTGAGTTCAAATTTAAGCTCACTTAATGCTTCCTAGCTGTGTGACCCTGGGCAAGTCACTTAAGCTCAATTACTTCAGCAAGGAAAAAAAAAAAACTATTTGTATCTATAGTAAAAACTGATGAACAGAAATATATGTAGAAGAAATTTACATATATATGTGGGGGGGAGGTCGGTGGGGGGGTGTATGTGTGTGTGTACCTGTTTGTATCTAATGGTAGCTTACTCTAGGGAGAGGAAGTAGAGAAGAATAAAAAGGAAAAAAAAACAAATTTACATAGTAACTTTATTATATATTTAAAAGGAATAGCAAGTTGTGCACAATAGATTTACAATTTCATGTGCAATTATCTTTTTTTCCCCTTAGGCAATTGGGGTTAAGTGACTTGCCCAGGATCACACAGCTAGGGAATGTTAAGTATCTGAGACCAGATTTGAACTCAGGTCCTCCTGACTTCAGGGCTGGTGCTCTATCTACTGCACCACCTAGCTGCCCCACAATTATCTTTTTGTTATACTATTTTATGGAAATGCTGCTTTATTCCATAAATTAAAAATAAAAAATAATTAATTAATTAAAAATAAAAACAAAACAAAACAAAAAAAGAATTAAGCATTGAGTAGGTATCTAATAAATACTTATTTGAAAAGGATATAAACAAATGAGGCATTCACAAATGTATGTTTGTGGAATATTTATCACTGAAATAACTGGGGCCTTTTAACAGTAGCCTTTAGTGAATGAATGGAGGCAATACCTTCAAAAGAATAATAGAAAGAGTTGGAAAAAAATGCCCTTTGATTTAACTTTAAGCTACTATGTGACTAAGTTAGGTAAAGTTTAAAATAGAGATTTTTTTTTGATAAGAAAAGATTTAACAGTAAATTACTTTGACACTTGCATTTTAAAATGCCAGGTTCCTAGTAAAAGCAACATGTAACGCAAAATACAATTTTCTGCATTGTTTAAATTAATTTAAAACAGAGTCTAAGTGAATTTTTCTATACTAGTTTCAATTCTGTACAAAAAGATCACTCAGCAGGGATTACCAGTTGTTCAGCTCATTGAAAATTAGAGAGCACTAGGAAAGAGTATTCAGTATTCAATGTTTCTTACCTTAAGAAACAGCATCCCCAAGGTGCTTTTGCCCTCATGTAACAAAGCTAGTAAAGTGCTTTATAAGACACAGGGGCCACATTTTTGCTAAATTAAAAACATGCCTGGGGGTACAGTTTCCCAGCTGCTATGGCCCTGGTATTTTTTTTTTTTCATCCTGGTTTTCTGATTAAAACTTTTAATGAATTCCTCATATAGCTTAATGAAACAATAATATATGAATTTAAAAAAAGAACATGAGTGATTAGTGCATTAAGGGGTATGACTTTTTATACAGCTGCCTTAAAAATAGGTTCATGACATATTAATAGGAATTATGTGATATACTCCACCAAGTTTTAGGGATTTGTTGTATTATGTTATGTTGATCTAATTCATAAGAATTGTATTAGACCCAGTATTCAGTGAGTTTCAAAGAAACTTGCCATGGGGTAGTGGCAGGATGTAGATCATTTATCCCATTTTCATACAAAGTGAGAGATGCCAGAAACATGCTACCACACGAATTGTTCATACCTCTCATATGGGTTTGTAGAGACTTTTTTTTTTAAAGAGGAAGGAGATGTTAATTTTCTTAGTCATCTTTTAACTATTGTGTATATGCTTCCATATTTAAACTTTATTTTACCTAAATTGCTAGCTATGATCAATTTCTGTTTAAATATAAAATTAATTTGTTAGCATGGTTTTTGAAGTATCAAGCAAAAAAAATCCTATCGAGAGATTTTCTCAAAGATTTTATTTAATTTTTATATTAAATTTAGTTCATTCACTTACTCTCTGCAGTAACATTACAAAGGTTCAACTTCATGGTCTCTCAAAGGCTGAGTAAAATATCATATTTCATGGCATTTCTTTGTTTCCAGACATTGCTGTAAATAGAAAACAGTACATTTCTATAACTTCTGCACTTTGGTTTATGCTTTTTACTAATAGTTGACACAAATTCTTAAATTAGCAAAGCCATTGGATTTCTATTTCCTTTATCAGCTGGAGCTTTTATGAAGAGTCTCTTATTCATGGCTGTTAGGGAGCAATGGTAACAATTCAGGTTGGTTCAGCTAATAGAAAAACCATGGGAACAACCTGAAATAATTGGTTTTTATTACAGTTGTAAACTGGAAAAATATAATTTTTTTTGCTGACATTAGATAGGACTTCAGTGAATATCATTTGATATTAAACAAGCTCACTTTTTGTATATAAATGCTCAGTGTAGTACCTGAAAAAAGGTTTCATACAAAATACCATCCTTTAGTTATACTTAGATGCATATAATTTCTGATTTTTTTTGACAACCAACTATTTTTTCCAGTTTCCTTTCAGTCTTCAAAGAACATCGTGGTATTTACAAGACTGGAAAAAGCATAAAATTATCTTTTCTTTATTCATAGTAAATTAGCTGCATTTTAGATGACTTAAAGGTATCACTCCATTTGCCCCCAAACCCCATTTGAATCTGTTGCTCTTTCTTTCATTTCTCTTCTTCCCATATGATTATAATTATATATATATATATATATCCTAAAACTAAAATGTAATGGACAATAAGTTCAAATCCTGTTTTTTATTTCTTTCCCAGATTTCCCTAGTTGGTCTAGTCTCTGCTCACTCTATTTCTTTTTCCCCACTGGAGGAAGAGGGATATGGTAGTTTGTGTTCCATTTTTGCCACTGGCCCATTGTACAACATGTCCATTCTCTTGCAGTGTTCCTTTTTTCCCTTCTGGCCACCCAACCCCCTAGAATCAATCCTTTAGGAACATAGCTTCTTTGAATTTGACCAAAAATTAAGAGATTTCATGGATAAATCTCTTATTAATCTCCGGCATTGAATAGTTAATCTCCAAGTTGTACCCCTCATTTAGAAGAAATTAAATACCATGTTTTTCTTTAAGTTGTCAGGCTGATATTTATTTTTCACAGAAGGAATTAATATCTCTTTTCTCTCCTTAAACTCCTCCCTTTCCAACCTCCCCACATAACCTCTCCTCTGACACTATAATTGTCCCATATATGTTTTTTTTTTTTTTTTTAGCGAGGCAGAATATAAAGAAAAAGAAAATAATTTTCTGGTTTCTGTCATTAATGTCTCCTTTGTTCCTGCCCACCTAAGTTTCTGGATCTATAGAGCAGTTAACTTGTTTTCAGTCATTTCCCTCTAGACCTAGTTTCCCAATATAAATAAGATTTATCACCATGGACAAAGAAGGATTGTATTAGGAACAAAGTTTCCATTTCCAGTGTATGGCAAAGGAAAGTTTCCTTTAGAGAATGAGCAGACATGGCAACCAAGTCTGAATTCTGTTTTTTTGAACTATTTCATGGACTATAATTCAATCTGAAAAATAATATTAATTTCTGTTCATGTATATCATGGCAATTTCTTGGTAAAAAATAGTTTTTGGAAGTTGTCCTTCTCAGGGAAATTTAACAACTAGAAATCATAGTTTCCTATGAAATAATTTTTAAAAACCTTTTTTAAAAGTACATATAATCATCATTGTCACTTTATTCTGAAGCTACTGTTATCTGATACCACTTATTTCCCTCCCTGGAGAATGTAGGGCAGGCATCAAGGAGATTTCAGCCATTTTTTAGGGAAATAGGGAAATGATATACCTTACAAAAGATCATTTTCAGAGAACATTTTTAAATCTCAACTTTTGGAGGTGTTTAATATAGTATATTGTTAAAAAATTATAGGTAATTTATATAATAAAAAATTTACTAAACAAACTTCCATTCCTTAGAGGCACTGGATGGAATGATATGCTAGATGGAATTTTAAACCCTGATATAATGGGACAGCTGCAGTATACTTTACAGGGTTCAGAAAGGTTAAGCAATTTATTCCACAGAAGTAAGTACTCTATCCATACCCTCTTTCATTCAAATTCCTATTCATTCAAAAAAAAATTCCTTTTTTAGATGGCTAAGACAGTCAGTACTAAATTTAATCAATATGAAATATAATAATAACACAGTTTATGTTTATAGAATGTTGTGCAATTTATAAAGTGCTTTATATGAGTAATATAACTTGATCCTGAGTTAGGTGACATAAGTACTGGTATTTATTTAGTGATTTACCCAAGATTCCATGGTAATAAGTAGCAGAATTATACTTTAAGCCTAACACTTCACACACCAAATTCATTGTGCTTTCCAGCATATCACAGCCTCCCTCATGTAAACAGATATATCTTTAATTATCTGCATTTTTAAAGAATGACTTTTTAAGGCAGGAATTTATATTCCCCATCCAAATCATCCTTTTTTTGGAAAGTGGTTTTATTCTGACAAAGTTGAAATTCATATAGAGATGGGAAAATATTGAAGCTACTAACATTTTAAAAAATATTCTAAATTGCATACTTCATTTATTGCCATCATCAAGAGCATGTATGAAGTATTCCCCATTGAAAGCTTACAACCTAAATACAATAGTGCAATGTTTTGAAGAGAATATATATAATTTGTGAAATAAATAGTCATTTTCTCTCTATAATCCACATGAAATAATTGTGTCTGATTTGTGTACCTTAGCAACATGCAAATATTGACACTCTTTTTCTAGGGGCAAGGAAACAATATAACCTGAAAGACCATCCAGAAGCTTCCCTCCACCTCCAACCCAGGACATATTAAAGAAGAATAGTACATCTTAAAAAGGAGTTAAAAGAAATCATATTTAGTATATAATATGATGTTTACTGATTATGACATTTGAAGAGTCAGTCCTTCTTTGAAAGAAATCACTACTAAAGAGAACCTTGGAAGATTTGGTCTTAGAAAAGTACATTTAATAAATAGATTAGATCCCATTATATTTTGCACTAAAACTCAATGAAGAATGATGCACACATTTACCACAATGGTACACTGAGGACTTTGCTCTATAATGAGGCAGTACTGGGTTGAATTTTCTCTTGAGTCCAGAAGGATATTGGCTATATTGATTGTCTCTTGGGTGTGGCAGTCAGAAGAGCTTTCCTGCATCCTCTGCTTGCATTCTTATGGCTGGCTGGAGGGAATAATAGACTGGTAGCCACAGCAACCTGCTGTGTAGTTGCTGGGAGAGTGGATTAGCTATGCCCATTTTGATTTTGAATGAGCTTGGCTAACCCCCCCTGCCAAGTTGTGCAGCCTCATCATCATTGACATTGGAGAACTATTGCAGTTTTGGTGCTGGTGACTCCACTCTTGCTGGCACCCGGTGTACCAAGAACTGTGCTCTCTTATTTTTGTGATCAAAAGGCTAGAAAATGCAAGGTGCAGTAATACTTTATAATTTCATTTAATCTGAGGTGAGAGGAGGGAATGCAACATTTATGCAATGAGCCTACATTATTTTATTTTTGACGTTATCACACTCCATCATAAAGAAAACCTATTTATGTATATGGATAGATGATGATAATGATAGCTAATGGCACCTACTATGTGCCCACGGCTATGCTAAGTGCTTTACAAATAATTTCTTTTTTGAACCTCAAAACAACTTTGGGAGGTAGGTGTTATTATTATTTCCATTTTACATCTAAGGAAACTGAGGCAAACAGAGATTAAGTAATTTATCCAGCATCATATGGTTAGCATCATATTCTACTATCACCTAAGTGTTAAGTATCCCTGAAAATATCACACTCTAAATTTATGCCTAATAAGTTACTGGTGTGTATTTTGTTCTGTGACTTCCTGTTAGTTACTTTTCTACACTACCATTTTTTTTTAAGGAAGGAACTGAGAAAATTATTTGAAAGTGACACTGGCTTGCTCCTAGGCCTGGAAAATTTTGCCTCCTCATTTCCAGTTCTTGGGAACCTTCCACCACCAACTTCCTTCAAAACTTAGTTCAAGAGTCAAACTTCGACAGGAAGTCTTTGCTGCTTCCTCCAGCAAATTACTTTGGATATATTTTATATTAATTTACAGGTGTTTAGTTTTTGTTTCTCCAGAATACAAACTCTTTCAAAGTAGGAACTATCATATCATGTTTTCTTTTGTTTTTTGTCTGTATCCCTAGTACCTAGAAGTTCTTGGCATAGTGTAGGTGTTCAATAAATGCTCATTAAATTAAACTGACTGGCTAATATTACATTGACATAGTTGTTACTCAACTCAAGGTTTTAGTCATCTGTCCAAAAAAATGGGGGCCCATTTAGAGACAAAAAATCTGGCAGTTGTTGTCCTGTCTTCCTTCAAAAGGGCAGTATGGGAAATCAGGATGTGAACTTTTCTAGGAGAATTAAATAGGGATATGTTAACTTTATTTTTGCTGTGGGTTTGGATATGCTAGAGTAGTTAATGGGCTCTCAGCTTGGTTTACGATGCATACAGAAGTTGTAAGATGGGTTTTCCCATCATGCTGTGTTCTCTTCTCTCTAAAGAGTTGTAAAAATTTCCTAAGGGAAAAAAAAGAATTTTGGAACAGGACTAATTCTCTAGACAATACCCTTTAAGCACATTAGGAAGAGGGGGTTAGCCAAAAAAGTAAAATTAATAGCTATAATAGTTCACATTCTGAAAGCACCTATTCTAGTCAAGAATTAGTCTTTAAGCTTTCCCTGTTGCTATTTGAATACCTTAATGGGAAAAAGGCTGCCAGACATGAATTTTCAGTGTGATATTAGGAGCAACTTTGTTTTTTTTCCTGAGCTAACAGGGGGTAGGTAGGTCAGTTACAATCAATTATGTACTCTAAATCTCAGATATTTCTTTAATACTTTTGTTCTTGCTTGTAAAAATTGTTGGTTATCTTTGTGAACATGGACTGCCTGATTTGGAAGATAACTGTTTTAAAGGAAAATGACCCCTTTATATAAAAAGAAATTTAGAATAAATAAGATTTTGAAATTGAAAAAGAAATGAACTTGTGATTCAACATAATTAAAAATAAATAAGCACCTCTCCTCCAACAATATAAAGCAATAAGACTGATTTCCCTGTAGGAACATCATTCTGTCATACACTTTTTTTCCCCCAAACTTAAAGTCATGGGAAATCTGCTAGGAACAAGTTATAGAATATAATAAAAAACTACAATTCAATAAAACTCTTTACCAAAAGCTGAGGATTTAAAAATTATTGGTGCTGAACTCTTCCCATTTCTTTGTTCTCTGTTTTTATTTTTTTCCACTTTTGAATTCTCTTTATTGCCCCTTTCTATTTTAGTCTGTTTATCTCTTTTGTTTCCTATACTTTTTCTAGTCTTTTTTCTTTCTCCCCTTTCTGTAAAACGTAATTCTTATTTCACTTGTTTTCCTTTTCTCTAAAAGCATAAAGGAGTAGAGCTAGAAGGAGAATCCATTTGTAGAGGGAGTTTCCTCATCTGAGAATTCCTTACACTAAAGCTTCATTTCTTTGTCTCTATTCAAGTAGATACAATATCATTTTTCATTTCCTAATCAAAACTGCTGTCCTGTTAGAGGCTATGTAGTGATAATTAGAGAAATGGGTCTCCATCTACTATGTAGAGATCTTGTGAGACTCATAAAGCTTATTGATATCTTTCTTTAAAGAGTCTATAGAAGTTCAAAAGACTACTAACATGTTAAATAAATTTTTCCAACATGTCAAAGATTATATATATATATATGTATATATATATATATATTTCATCCTGAAAACCAGATTTAGGGTGCCTTTGAAGTTTATAATTATTCTGAATTACTTGGGCCACACAAGATAGCTCCTAGTAAGCATGAATGAAGGCTGTTAATAAATATTAAATAAAAATTTCCCTTTGAGCTTAAAAGGACCAAAGAATATTCCTCCTCAAGTATATAAGAGAGAAAAAAATGCTCACCCAGGTTCTTCTTGTTTCTTTTATGGTAGGATTATGGAGCAAAATTGCTCTAGAAAATAAAAACTAACCAAGTGAGAAAGTACTTTTTATACTTGTTTCCAAACGAGGGTTATGCATTTGAGGGAGGGCTTCAATTTATGGGTCCTATACATGATAAGTTCTAGGAAAACAAGGAGAACACCATTCATTTCTACTAGCAGTATACCCTAGAATTTTGCTCTCTGCTTTCTCCTCCTCCTTGTCCTTGTCATGGTTGTATAGCAAGCACAATCTCTCTAGCTCAACTGTAGTTCTTATCTGTGACTCAAAGGAAGATAGTAATGGTTATGGTATATCCATTTACTGTTCTAGATTGGTATTAGATACTCAGTTTCTTGCTGATTCTGAACTTTGCCAAGTACAAGTTCTCCCAAGTATAAAGACATGTTCCAATTCTTGCCTTATGACCTTCATGGCCAATTGATGTTTCCCTTTTCATTCTTTAGCTGAATTTTGAATGCATCAGTTTAATTAGATGAAAAAATGATGTCATCACATGGGACTTTGGAAATGATCTATTCTGACTTATTTATTTTTTCATGAAGGGCTCCAACTAACTGAGAGAGGGGAAGTAATGTCCAATGGCACACAGCTAAAAAGTGATAGACCCAGGATTCAAACTCAGATCTTTTGAGTCTTTGATTCCAAGTTCAGTGTTCTTTTCATTTTAGCACAACAGAGGATTTCTTGAATGCTAATAGACACTGGATGCATCTTTGGAAGAGGGGACTCCTGAGTCCACTCCATGGACTCTGATTACACTATTATTTTCAGCATGCTGTACATGACTTAAACCTTGTTCTCGTCTTCTTCCCATACCAAGGGAATGACTTACAAAATCTTATGCATGCAAGTAAAAAAAAATAATAATTCTTTCAACAAAGCATGGGCAAACCTGAGGTGGAGTAGAAAAAAATGAATGATTAAGAGTCAGAAAATATACATTCTACTCCTGTAAACCAGTTTCTTGTTTACTCATATCACTTTCAGTAAGTCATTTCACTCTTTAGGACTCTCAAATTGGACTAGGTGAAGTCTAAGATTCTTTCCAGCCTTGATGTTCTGTGACTGTAATCCTTTTCTGATTCCATGGGACAAAATCTGGTATTACAATTTCTGTTCTTGGGATAATAGGAGAGATCCTTCATGCCTTTGTTCTGCTTTTAGACAAAGAGTATCTTCCTATAACTTTCAAATATCCAGTCTTCTCCACCCAATAGAAATAAAGTTTTGTTCTGACTTTCCATGACTTTATTGAACTCTGAGAAATTAATTGGAATATTATTCTGCTTACTCTTGATACATATAGCTAAGTCCAAATTCCTTTATGAACGTACAAATCATCTTTTGTCTAAGCACAATCATAAGAAATAGCCAACAAAAGGAAAAAACTTTTTTTAAAAGTGCTTCAATCATCATCATTGTGGTATGATAATAGAAATGATATTCTCATATTACCAATATTCATCATACAAAAAATGGAATCCATCTACTAATCTTCTATTGTTCGCATTATACACAATTCACAGAAGCTGCCGGTTCAGCAGTTTGATGGAACAAGCTTAGACAGGACTATCACTTAATAATACCTCAATTGTTCATATTTGGCAGAATTTGTGCCTTGATTGTCTCTTTGCTATTTTCCCCTCTGATAAATAAGATATAAGCCCTGCTTAGAAAGTGCTAAATAAATCACTGATTTTTAGTATTCATTCCTATGTAGAAATAATTTAGCTTTGCATGTAAGTTGGACATAGAAGTACGGTCGCTGAGAACTGATATCTTGATATTTTCACCATGATGTTGCACCAAAATATCCAAGAAACAAGGACAATGTATTTGAATGAAGCAACACAACAGTAAAATGATATTCTAATCTTTCCTAGAATTGATAGAGGCAAAATACTACCATCGGAGTATCCCCTTCCCTGCAAAAATAAATGGCAGAAGTCAACTTTTCAAACTTGGTAAATGTGCTTTTTTAAAGTACTTTAAATAAGACTATGATCCATTTGAGTATATTGTTAAGTATTATTTTCCCTGTATATATTTTTGTATATGTGCATTGTTTTTTTTTAAATTTTATTTTATTTGCATAACATATGTGTGGGTAATTCTTCAACAATAACCCTTACATAGTTTTCTGTTACAAATTTTTCCCCCCAACTCCCCACCCCTCCCCTAGATGGCAGGATATCCACTACATGTTAATTATGTTAAAATATTGGCAAATTGAATATATGTATACATATTTCCAAACTTATCATTGTTGTGCAAGAAAAATGTTATCTACATAAAAGATATATCAGATAAAGGAAACACAATGTAAGCAAACATCAATCAAGGAGTATGAGAATGTTATGTTGTGGTCCACATTTCACATCCCTCTCTCTGGGTGTATATGGCTTTCTTCAGTGAACAATTGGAGGTGGTTTGAAACATTTCATTGTTGAAGAGAGCCATGTCCATCAGAATTGATCATCATATAGTATTGTTGTTGCCATGTATAATGATCTCCTGGTTCTGCTCATTTTACTCAGCATCAGTTCATGCAAGTCTCTCCAGGCTTCTCTGAAATCGTCCTGCTGGTCATTTCTTACAGAACAATAATATTCCATAATATTCATATACCATAATTTATTCAGCCATTCTCCAATTGAAGGGCATCTATTCAATTTCCAGTTTCTAGCCACTACAAAAAGGGCTGCCACAAACATTCTTGCACATGTGGGGCCCTTTCCTTCCTTTATGATTTCTTTGGGATATAAGCCCAATAGAAATGCTGCTGGGTCAAAGGGTATGCACAGTTTGATAACTTTTTGAGCATAGTTCCAAATTGCTCTCCAGAATGGCTGTATCCGTTCACAGCTCCACCAACAATGCATCAGTGTCCCAGCCCTCCCACATCCCCTCCAACATTCATCATTAACTTTTCCTGTCATTTTAGACAATCTGACAGGTGTGTAGTGGTACCTCAGGGTTGTCTTGATTTGCATTTCTCTGATCAATAGTGATTTGGAGCACCTTTTCATATGACTATAAATAGTTTTAATTTCATCCTCTGAAAATTGTCTGTTCATATCCTTTGACCATTTATTGATTGGAGAATGGCTTGAATTTTTGTAAATATGAGACAATTCTGTATATATTTTAGAGATGAGACCTTTATCAGAACCCTTAAATGTAAAGATGATTTCCCAATTTATTGCTTCCCTCCTAATCTTGTCTGCATTGGTTTTGTTTGTACAAAAACTTTTTAACTTAATATAGTCAAAATTATCTATCTGGTGTTCAATTAAGAGTTCCAGTTCTTCTTTGGACATAAATTTATTCCATCTCCATAGGTCTGAGAGGTAAACTATATTACGTTCCTCTAATTTACTTATAGTGTCACTCTTTATATCCAGATCATGAACCCATTTAGATCTTATCTTGGTATGTGGTGTTAGGTGTGGGTCAAGCCTTAATTTCTTCCACACTAGTTTCCAATTTTCCCAGCAGTTTTTGCCAAATAGTGAGTATTTATCCCCAAAGCTGGGGTCTTTGGGTTTAGTATATGTGCATTGTTATTAAACTTCTGATAATGTTAGGTTGTATACTTTTTTTTTTTCCTGGCTTTCTTTTTTTCTATGAGTACTAAGAAAATCTTCTACCTGTAGTTCTTTCCCATACCTATCACCAGTTGCCCCATAGCAAGCACTTGGGAGACAGGATTTGTGATAGCTCCATTATATCAATATTCTCATTTGAACCCTGGGGGCGATATATTGTATAAACCACTGCATTTTTGAGCATTCTCTTTGATTTGCAAATCCCAATCTTCTCCTAGCTTAATGCATGTCATTTAGACATGCCTACATTAAGACAAAACCTACCTTAAGTGAAAATAATATTCCTTTTATATTTCTCCCTATACTCTTACTATTATTGGCTCAGCCCTATCCCTCCTCAACTTTTGTCACCGACAGTAATTAAAATTCAGCTTTCTTCTTAAGACTTTAATTTCCTTTACTGAATCCAGAAGACGTTGCCATTACCCTTCCTGTCCACTTGTAATTTCTCAATGTTTGCACATTCATCACCCTTCAATAAATTCTTCTCCTTTGGAATTCACACTATTTGATTATATCATATCAACCCATTACTATCTTACATACACTCCCATTTTCCTCTAAGACTTCAGCTGTCAGCTAACATTTTTTTTCTATCCATTGTAGCCTCTAAAATCTTTAATCATATCAATATTTGTATTTGTAACTCTTTAAATAATAATAATAATAAAAACTAACATTTATGCTGTGCCTTAATATTTGCAAATTGTTTTGCATGCATTATCACAATTGGTCTTAACCACAACTTTATGAAGCTGGTAATAGCATACTACATTTTAGAGGTGAGGAAATGGATTGAAAAAAGTTAATTGACTTATTGAAGAAAACACAACTACTGAGTGAATGAGACGGGATTTAAGCCCATGTCCTCCCACTATTAGTTCCAGAGCTCTTTCTACTACGCCAGGCTTTTCTTACTTTACAACCTTCTTAAACCTTATGATTTCCATCTTTGCTTTATTTCAGCTTTCAAATAGAGTAGCCACCTTGTCCACTGATACTTTTTTACCTTTAAATTTAAAAAAAAATCTTCCCTTCCTTCATTTTCTATTATATTTTAAATTCTGAACTATACCCCTTCCTCCCTTCCCACCTTGCATTAGAGAAGGCCACAATTTGATGCAAATTTATAAATATATGCAAAAACCATACAAGGCACACTTGTAATTGTAGTTCTTTCTCTGGAGGTATATAGTATCTTCCTTCTTAGAAACTTTATAGTTGATTTGAGTATTTATAGTACTCAGAATAACTTGGTTATTTATAACTATTCTTCATACAATATTGCTGTTTCTGTATATAATGTTTTCTTGCTTCTGCTCACTTCTCTTTTCATTATTTCATGCTAGTCTTTTCCATGTTTTCCTGAAATCAACCAGCTCATCATTTCTTACAAGGCAGTAGTATTCCATCACAGAAATATACCACATCTTGCTTAGTCATTCTCCAATCGATGGGCATTTCCTCAACTTGTAACTTTTTGTCATCACAATGAGAAATATTATTATTAATATTTTAGTACACATAGGCTCTTTCCCTTTTTCTCTGATCATCTTGAGAAACAGATCCAATTGTGTTATTTCTGGGTCAAAGATATACAAAGTTTTATACCTCTTTGAATATAATTTCAGATTGCTTTTCAAATTGTTTGAATCAGTTCACAGTGCCTCAAACAGTGTATTAATATCCCAATATTTCCATATCCCTTCAACATTTTTCATTTTCTCCTATCATTTTAAACAATCTCATAGGTATGAGATAATATCTCAGAGTTACTTTAATTTACATTTCTCTAATCAATAATAATTTATAGTATTTTCCCATATAACTGTCATTTTGATTTCTTCAACAACAGTCTGCTCATATCCTTTGATCATTTATCAGTTGGAAAACAACTCATATTCTTATAAATTTGACAAAGTTCTCTCTATATTTGATGAAACCTTTATCTGAGAAACTATAAAATTCTCCCCTCTCAATTTTCTGTTTGCCTTCTAATCTTGGTTACATTAGTTTTATTTGTAAAAATTGAAGTCCATAACTATTACAGTTTTGCTACTTATTTCTATATATAATTCATTTAGCATTTTCTTCAAAAATTTGGATGCTACAGTATTTGGTGCATTTTTGCCTTACTATTGATATTACTTCATTATCTAGAGTACTTTTTATCACAATGTTGTTTCTCTGTTTTTCTGATTTAATTAAATCTCTATTAGGTTTAACTTTGGGAATGTGATTGCTACATCTGATTTTTTTCCATTGGCTGTGTATAAAGTGTATAATAAAGAATAAAGAATATGTGTATACATATTTATACAGTTATCTTGCTGTACCAGAAAAATCGGATCTACAAGAAAAAAAACCTGAGAAGGAAAACAAAATACAAGCAAACATCAATAGAAAGGATGAAAATGCTTTTGTGGTCCACCCTCAGATCCCACAGGCCTCTCCCTGGGTGTATATAGCTTTCTTCATCACTGAACAACTGGAACTTGTTTGAAACATTTCATTGTTGAAGAGAGCCATGTACATCAGAATTGATCATCATATAGTCTTCTTGTTGCCCTGTATAATGATCTCCTTGTATCTGCTCATTTCACTTAGCATCAGTTCATGCAAGTCTCTCCAGTCCTCTCTGAAATCATCCTGCTGGTCTTTCAGCCATTCTCCATTTGATGGGCATCCATTCAGTTTCCAGTTTCTAGTCCCTACAAAAAGGGCTGCCACAAACATTTTTGCACATGTGGGTCCCTTTCCCTCTTCAAGAGATTATTAATAAAAATTGCCCTGAAGTTTTGGAAAGGGTAAAATAAAAATAGAAAACAAAACAAACAAAAAACCACTGATCACCACCTGAAAGAGATCTCAAGATGAAAACTCACAGAAACATCATAGCTAAGTTTTGAAGTTCATAGGCAACTACAAAAGTTTGCTAATTAGGAGAAAAACACAATTTAAATAGAGCTATCGTCAAGATAACACAAGATTTAGCAGCTTCTGTATTGAAAGATTAAAGGACATGCACGGAATAATATATTCTGAAGAGCAAACGAGCTGGACTTGGAATCAAGAATAACTTACCCAGCAAAATTGCATGTTATTCTGAATGGGAAAAAAATGGATATTTAATGAGCTAAAACATTTTTAAGTATTTGTGAAGAAAAGACCAAAACCAAATGGAAATTTTGCCTATTAGATTTAGGAGAAACATAAAAAGGCAAAGATTAAAGACCAATTATGAAGGACTTAATAAGGTCAAAATCTTTACTTGTTAAATAAGACAACATTATTTGTAACTCCCAAGAATGCTAGAATTATTTGGGTAATTTAAAAGAATGTACATAGGTAGAAGGCTTGGAACTGAGTTAAGTATGATAGAATAATTCTAAAAAATAAAATCGGATAAAGAGAGGTAAAATGGAGCAATTATTGAATACAAATAAAGTGTGAATGGAAGAACAGCAGAAATAGAAAGGTTTGGAGGCTGGTAGTTCTAGAACCCTATTCTCATCAGAACTGGGTTAAAAAGGGAATACAAATATATCTAGAAGGGTATAAAAGTCTTCTTGACTTACAGAGAAATAAGAGGAAAAGGGGATAGAATAAGGGAAGGACTCTTTGAAGAGTGTGTAAATTAATAAACAGGAAGAGTAAAAAGAGAAGGAAAGGGAGAGATTCTTATAGGGGGAGAGAATAAGGGAATGTAAGTGAAGGAATAGGAAAGTAAAAAGAGAGGATAAGAGAGAAATTCCCAGAAGAGGTGCAGATTAGAGAGGCACTGGTTAGAAATCAGTTTGATGTTTAAGGAGAGATAGGTTAAAAAGGGAAAAAAAAAAGCAACAGTGATAAAAAAAATTAGGATGGAGGAAAATATACAACTAATAATTATTATTTTGAATGTGATTGGGATGAATTTATTCATAAAATGGAACTGGATAGCAGAATGGACTAAAAACCAGAATCCAGCAATGTGTTGTTTATAAGAAGCACATTTAAAAATAAGAGATACACATATTTGTCAAATATTTTAACATAATCAACATATATCAGACTTTCTGCCATCTAGGGGAGGAGATAGGGGGAAGGAGGGCAAAATTTGTAACAGAAAGCTTTGCAAGGGTCAATGATGAAAAATTACCTATGCATATGTTTTGCAAATAAAAAGCTTTAATAAAAAATAAAATAAAAATAATAATCTCTTGAAGTATAGCATCTAGACTCTTTTTTTGGATCATAACTTTCAAATACTCTAAAAATTCTCATTTTATTTCTACTAGATCTATTCTTCAGGTCAATTGGTTTTCTAATGAGATGTTTCACATTGTCTTCTATTTTTTCATTCTTTGGATTTTGTTTTATTATTTCTTTTTGTCTTATGAAGTCATTTGTGGACCCTTGCCCAATTCTAATTTTTAAGTAATCATTTCTTCCCTTAATTTTTAGATTTCTTTTTCAGATTGGTTGATTTTCTTTTAATAATTTTCTTGATTTTCTGCATTATTCTTTTTTATTTATTTATTTATTTATTTATTCATTGCTGAGGCAATTGGGGTTAAGTGACTTGCCCAAGGTCACACAGCTAGGAAGTGTTAAGTGTATGAGGCGAGATTTGAACTCAGGTCCTCCTGATTTCAGGGCTGGTGCTCAATGCATTGCATTACTTAGCTGTCCCTGCATAATTCTTTTAAATTTTTTTCTCTTATTTTATTTTTAAAATCCCCTTAAAAACTCTTTCTAAAACTTTTTGGGCTTGAAATACTTTTTTTTCTTTGAGATAAAAGTAATTGTTTAAAATTCACTATCTACTTCTGAGTTTGAACTTACATCAATCACCATAATAACTATCTATACTTTAGTTCTTTCTCTTTTACTTACTCATAATTTTCTTTATCTATCTATCTATGACAGCTTATATCTTGTCTGTTAACTTTGTTTTACAGTTAGGCTCTGGTTCTGAGGTGTAAGAAATAATGTATAAAGCTTCAGGTTTTTTGTGTGTTTGTTTTTTGTGCTGTTCTTTTCTGAGCTCTATCTGGCAGCTTGATTTTAGGTATTCCTCTCCACCCCTGAGCCATGACCAGAGTGCTTTGCAATTCTGTCACTGCAAATACTCTTGTTCCTTACAGTGCCTCTTGCAGTTTCTAGCTTAAGTTCACTCCTCTGCTTTGGAACCAAAACCAGGGATTCTGTGAGTACTCACAACCAGCTGGCTTCCTGGCCAATGTGACCACACTTACCAATATGTGCTATGTCCTTCCCTCCCATAGCCAGTCTGGAATGGCATCATATCAGTGCATTTGAGCCCTATATCCATCATTAGCAGAGGGCTCTACTATCTCCCTTTAATCAGCTTTCTGACCCCTCCAAAGTCTGTGAGACAAAAATTCCTGAAGCCAAAGATGCCACTTAAGCAGAGGCCCCCAGGTTAATTCAGCTTCTCTGCCTGAAGGTATGTGCACTTCAATCAGGTCAACCCAACAGCCTGGGAGGTTCTATCTTTCCTAAGGTATTCTCAAATTATTTTAGGTGGATAGCTTCTTTATTCTGATTTTTAATTATTTTTGCCACTGAAAGTGTGCTCTGATGCATTATTTTATATGTTTTGGGGAAATTTGGGAGAACTAGGCAATGCCCTGCCTTATTTCACTATCTTCTCAGAATCCTCTGATTTAATACTCTGAAATTATTTTCTGTGGTGGCAATATTCTGTTTATCTACCTCTTCTATCATAATTCATTTCCTGAATCTGTCCTTGACTATTGTCATGATCTCAGTCCCTGTAATTTTAGCCATCTTTCCTCTAATGATTTCATTTTTTTTCATTGTCTTGAATTTATAGGCAGTCACTGCAGCAATGCACCATCTATCAGCCTTAGATCTCTCCTTCCATTGTTCTCATCCTTTTATTCCAAATCCCTCCCACAATCTATTTTCTCTGTTCCTACTCCCAAACTGTCATGTACTCCCTCATTCAAATCTCTCTGTTCTCCAATCTGTCTTTTACACATCATAGAGTTGACCATTCATTTGTTCCATAAATTCTAGTAGATTGCTATTATTCCTGGTACCAAATGTGAAAGGCATCAAAAACACCAAGTGTTGTCCCTTATCTTTTTAGAATACTGCTCCCACCTTCTTTCCTGTAGGCAGGAGAGTTTTCCTATTCCCAAAACTTTTTAAGTTTTACTTCCTCACCAGTATCTATGAAATACTTTACTTATTTTGAATAAGGGGTTGGGGTGAAAACAGAATGACTCTGGTGCCTCTTTTCTTTCCTTTCAATGACTTTATCATGATATTTTAATTAATTTGCTAATTTTGGTTACCAATTAGTCTATGAATTGGTGTTCATTGGAATGAGGACTTGAGCTGCATTTACCCAATTCCATTATACAAAATATCCACTGCTAAGTTAAAGTAAGTTAGAAGTGCCAGAGATATATCCATAGTACTCAGGTTTTCAAATAAATGCAAGGTAAGTTGAGGAAGGAGAGAGAACTAAAAACTGGGAGAATATGGAAATGATTCACAGAGGAGGTGGCTCTTGAGCTGAGCCTTGAAGGAAGCTTAGTTTTCAAAGAAAAGGTCCAGAGGATGTCTAAGTCTAAGAAGAAGGTCAGGAGGAACTCTGTTTAAGAATGGGGAATAAACCTGTTCAAAGATGGGGAAATGGTAAATGGATTGCTGCTTTGGAGGAATAATAATACTGTTTACTTAGAAGAATAATGTATAAAGGGGAGTTTCCAATAAGTCTAGATTAAAGGTTCAATGTATATTTACACATAAAGATATTATTTTCATAAACAGAGATTTTTAAAGATCTTTTATAATCCTTCTATCCTTTTTGCTATACTGTAATCTCCTTGCTTCAATTTTTCTGCTCTCATACAATCTCTGGTCCATGATAGTTACTTTTAACTTTAGTTCTTTCCCCCCCATATATGTAAGGGCTATCCCATAATTTCTTTTAGAAAACTGTTGCTTGGGAGATAGCCAAACTGTGTCTGTGAACCCCATTGGCCACTGAAACTCTTGTTGATTATTTCTCATTTTATTAAGGTCATTTATTTCTGTTTTTCTTTATTGATACTGGATTTTTTTTTCATAAGAACAGATGCTTTCTGTTGACCTAAATATTCTCATGATTCTTTCCCACTGAGCCTGTATTTAGCTTAACACAATATAATACTTAACCAGAATACAATGTAGAAAACAATTAGCCTAACCCACAATATAGGACATTAGGTTACACTGGAATAGTGCAGAAATTTTAGCTAAAAACACAGTATCTTGTCAACATTACTTTGACATGTAATGGAATCTCCTTAAGCAAATCTCCCAATATCAACTAAGAGATATCTAGAAGTAGATACATCTTTCTGGTTGTTTAAGGAAAAAAGCTTAACTCATAACACAATTTTCATAAGTTTCAAAGCAAGCTCTTCCTAAGCAAAACCATTTATGCCCAATGATCTCCCTTCTATTCTCTAACAACAGATATCCCTCGACTCCATTTTCATTCCTTTTCTGTCTCTATACCCTTTCCCTTGATGATTTCATTGACTCCCAAGACTTCAATTATTACTTACAGATCACAAACTAATATATATCACCAACTTTTTCTATCTCTCACCTGAGCTCTGTTTCCATGTTTCCAGTTTTTTGCTGGTTATAGATACTTCCATATCTTAAAATAATCACAATTTCTAAAATTTCCTTCATCCTCTTTTTCTTAAGACTTTTGCTCCTACCAAAATATCAACTTTTTATTTTTATTTATAACAGGTACTTCTCAATAAACACCCAGTCATAGCCTATTAGAACATATTTCCTCCTCTAGCCCCAAAATAGTTAAATGAGGACAGGAATTGTTCCATTTTTGCCCTTATATCTCTGGCACCTAAAAAAGATGGTGATAAGAATAAACACTGGAATTATGATTTTACTGATATTGGGAATTCCCAGATGAAAAAAAAGCCTCTTTTTTTTTAATCAATGAAGGTTTTCTAAAAGTGCTAGTTTTAGTTTCCAGAACACTGTGAAGTTAAATGATGTATTCAAGATCGCTTTCTGGCTTAGCTGCCAACTTTCTTTTTGCTTTCTATTCATTCTGCTTCTCACAGAGTAAGCAGGTATAAAAGTTACATGTTGATTTAATTACTAACAGAAAAAAAAGAATGCATCCTTTACTTTTGATAGCATGACAGCAACTTTGAACTGTTTTTTTTGCCTACTAATGTCATCTTTATTTACATTGTTGTCATTATTTTCTTTATTATTATTTTGGCTTTATTTTCTTCACTCTACATCATCACACATGAGCCTTACATGTGGCTATGCAGTCCTCATGTTTTTCATAATGCAATATACTTTCATTACTGTGTATTAAAGATAATTCAGATATTTGGTTCTTACTCTAGTTCATCATTCTCATCTGGACTATTTTAATAGTCTCCTAAATGGTCTCCCTATATCAAGTTTCTTCCCACTCTAATTCAGCCTCCCTGTCCAACAATGTGACTCCCTATTATTTCAAGGATCAAATATAAACTCCTTTTTTAAAAATTTAAAGGAGATTACCAATAAAGTTCAGCAGCAAGAGATACAAAAAGAAATTCCATTCAAAATAACTGTTGATAGTATAAAATATTTGGGAATTTATCTGCCAAGAGATAGTCAGGAACTATATGAACTAAACTACAAAACACTTTCCACACAAATCAAATCAGACCTAGTCAATTGGAAAAACTTAAAATGCTCATGGGTAGGACGAGCGAATATAATAAAAATGACAATACTACCCAAACTAATTTACTTATTTAGTGCCATACCAATCAAACTCCCAAGAAATTATCTTACAGATCTAGAAAAAATAGTAGCAAAGTTCATTTGGAAAAACAAAAGGTCAAGAATTTCAAGGGGATTAATGAAAAAAAAAGGCTGACGATGGTGGACTTGCTGTACCAGATCTAAAACTATATTATAAAGCAGCGGTCATCAAAACCATTTGGTACTGGCTAAGAAATAGAGTAGTCGATCAGTGGAATAGGATAGAATCACAAGACAAACTAGGCAATAACTATAGCAATTTGGTTTTTGATAAACCCAAAGACCCCAGCTTTTGGGATAAGTATTCACTATTTGACAAAAACTGCTGGGAAAACTGGAAACTAGTGTGGAAGAAATTAGGGCTTGACCCACACCTAACACCACATACCAAGATAAGATCTAAATGGGTTCATGATCTGGATATAAAGAGTGATACTATAAGTAAATTAGAGGAATGTAATATAGTTTACCTCTCAGACCTATGGAGATGGAATAAATTTATGTCCAAAGAAGAACTGGAACTCTTAATTGAAAACCAGATAGATAACTTTGACTATATTAAGTTAAAAAGTTTTTGTACAAACAAAATCAATGCAGACAAGATTAGGAGGGAAGTAATAAATTGGGAAATCATCTTTACATTCAAGGGTTCTGATAAAGGTCTCATCTCTAAAATATATAGAGAATTGTCTCATATTTATAAAAATTCAAGCCATTCTCCAATCAATAAATGGTCAAAGGATATGAACAGACAATTTTCAGAGGATGAAATTAAAACTATTTATAGTCATATGAAAAGGTGCTCCAAATCACTGTTGATCAGAGAAATGCAAATCAAGACAACCCTGAGGTACCACTTCACACCTGTCAGATTGGCTAAAATGACAGGAAAAGTTAATGATGAATGTTGGAGGGGTTGTGGGAGGGCTGGGACACTGATGCATTGTTGGTGGAGCTGTGAACGGATACAGCCATTCTGGAGAGCAATTTGGAACTATGCTCAAAAAGTTATCAAACTGTGCATACCCTTTGACCCAGCAGCATTTCTATTGGGCTTATATCCCAAAGAAATCATAAAGGAAGGAAAGGGCCCCACATGTGCAAGAATGTTTGTGGCAGCCCTTTTTGTAGCGGCTAGAAACTGGAAATTGAATAGATGCCCTTCAATTGGAGAATGGCTGAATAAATTATGGTATATGAATATTATGGAATATTATTGTTCTGTAAGAAATGACCAGCAAGATGATTTCAGAGAGGCCTGGAGAGACTTGCATGAACTGATGCTGAGTGAAATGAGCAGAACCAGGAGATCATTATACATGGCAACAACAATACTATATGATGATCAATTCTGATGGACATGGCTCTCTTCAACAATGAAATGTTTCAAACCACCTCCAATTGTTCACTGAAGAAAGCCATATACACCCAGAGAGAGGGATGTGAAATGTGGACCACAACATAACATTCTCATACTCCTTGATTGATGTTTGCTTACATTGTGTTTCCTTTATCTGATATATCATTTGTGTAGATAAGATTTTTCTTGCACAACAATGATAAGTTTGGAAATATGTATACATATATTCGATTTGCCAATATTTTAACATAATTAACATGTAGTGGATATCCTGTCATCTAGGGAAGGGGTGGGGAGTTGGGGGGAAAAATTTGTAACGGAAAGCTATGTAAGGGTTATTGTTGAAGAATTACCCACACATATGTTATGCAAATAAAATAAAATTAAAAAATTAAAAATTAAAAAAATTAAAAAAAAATTTAAAGGAGTTCCCTTTACAACCTTGTTCCAAAACATTTTTCTAGTCCTATTACAGATTGCACCCCCTTCTGCATTTTATGTTTTGGTTAAATTGGCCTTCTTGGTATTTCTCATACCTGACACTATCACTCATCACTTTGCCTTATTAAATTCTTCTAAAGAAGGATCATACTTTGAGTGTCTGCCTTACCCTTGATATTAGACTGTAAACTCCTTGAGGACAGATTACTGTCATTTTTTCTTTCAATTTCTCTCAATTTCAATGGCACATACTACATTGCTTTGGGAGGTACTTAATGAATTTTTAAAATTCACATTATTATTTTATTTTATCTAAGTGTCCTCAAGTTCTTTTTAAATAAAGTACAAAAATTTTTCTATAGGGGGATCAGCTTGATGTGTCTGGTGCTATTTTTGAGTGGACAGTGGATATCCTGATTTCTAAGTGAACTTCCATTTTGTTGTCTTCCCAGAAGTCCCTTATAATTCCATAAATTTGGGAGAAAGAAGCAATTTTCTTGGAATAGAAACATGCTATAAATATTTTCCCACTTTTTTTAGTGGGAAATTTGTTACTAGTCTTCCATTTTGATGGTCCTATTTCCAACTCTCATTGGGAGTTTATTGATAGAACTAATAGTAATCCATCTATATCTATATGCATATCACTGCCGTCCTCCAAGAAATGCCTTGCTCTTATGCTAAGAATGGCATAGATTGCTGGTAAGATTCATAGAGAGTGGGGTAGTTATAAATTATTTCATTCCTTAAATACTTTATCTGTATTCCAAGTTTATAGGAAATTTTTCTTTCTAGCAGGTGAGGGAATTCACGAGGACACTTATTGCTAGTTGATTATTTTTTATATTCAACAACAATAAGAAACAGTATTGAGCATACACTACATAAAGGGCACTGTGGAGGGCATGGAAGATACAGAGAGAGATTTCAAACAGTCTCTTTACTCAAGAAACTTTTTACACTCTAATATGTATGTTTTCTTCTTCCCTGCCCAGAACAGTATATTTTTACAGTAGGTGCTTAATGAATAATGGAATAAAAATTGCTGTTCTTCCCAGGGATTAACTCTAAGTTTATACTTTTTCCTTTTTGAACAACCTAAATTTTGGAATGGAAACAAGAAATTCCCCTTTCTTGAATTCTTATAGTTTTTTTGCTGTTGCTTCCAGAGAGAATAGTGCTTAAGTCAGACAAGATTTTATAGATTTCCAGTTCAGCAGTTTTAGTTTACTGAACACTTCTTTTTATGGGAAAAGATAAAATATATTTGCATCCATCTATCCATCCATCCATCCATCCATCTATCCATTCATCCATCTATCCATCCACAAATCAATAAATATTTATTTGAGAAGTTACTAGATTAAAGGCATTGTCCTAGACCCTGAAGAAGATTTAATGATGAATCAGATATGGTCCCTACCCAAAGGAACTTATATAGTAGTAGGGAAGTAAGACTTGTTATGCATATGCACAAACACACATACACAATGTAGTGTGTTATACATGTCTATTAGAATCACAAAACTAGAATTCAGAGGGAAAACTACTTCAGTAATGCTACAGTAATCAGGGCAGACTTCAGGGAGGAAATACCACTTGAACAGTATTTTGAAGAATGGGTGGAATTCAAATGGGATGAAATAGAAGAAACAGGAGAAAGAGAACTTCATGAACAGGGGACAATTTTGATGAAGGAGGGTTGTAGAAAAGTGTTAACATGTTTGAGAATAGCAAATTGTTTAGTTTGGCTGCCATATAGGATTCCCATATCAAATAAAACTGGAAAGATACATTGATGTCAGTTTAGAAATGACTTTAAACATCAGACTAAGGATTCTGGCTTTTATTCAAAAGGCAATAGAGAGTTAATGAAGCAGGGAGATAATGTGAGCAGAGATGTATGTTAGGAAAATTAATCTAATGTCAAAGAGAGATTTGGCGGTAATGGTGGTTGGGAAGTGGAAAGAGCTTCCTAACTTTGGCCATTTTATTTCTGGGGAGATTCATTGTTGGAAACTGGGTCAGCAGAAGTTTGTTTTGATTTCTTAAAAAATTTCTAAAAAATTTATTTAAGGGGCAGCTAGGTTGCGCAGTGGTTAGAGCACCAGCCCTGAAGTCAGGAGGACCTGAGTTCAAATCTGGTCTCAGACACTTCCTAGCTGTGTGACCCTGGGCAAGTCACTTAACCCCAATTGCCTCAGCAAAAAGCAAAAAAAAAAATTATTTAAAAAACTTTAAGGGACAGATATTTGAGAAAGGGAACTTTTTGGATCTAATGTCACTATATTTGGTTATCCTCTCTTTCTGATCATCCTGAAATAAATAAATTGCTAATGTGGAAGGCTTTCTGTACAATCCTTGTGTAAGAGCCCCTCTCTTGACATGAAAGATCTAAATATATTTTGGGTATTTTTCACCACAACTCTCACTCTACTACCCTGAATGGTGAGTGTGTAGGGCAGAGAGAAATTTGAATTGATCCTTGGGGCAGGTAGGGAAAAGGCACTCATGGAGATCAGTTTAGTTCTGTGGTTTTACCTTCTAGGGAAGTCATCCTGTCAGAAATCCAAGTTATGTCAAACCCATGAAGCCTATCCTTGGTAGAAGTCTTGTGCATGTGCTATCAGAAATCTCATTCATGTCCCTGACGTTAAATTTTCCCTATAAAATCTACTTATGGTTATGCCATACTAACTGTCTTCAGAGCCCACTTTTCTTTTTTATAGTTAGCTAACTCTTTTGGGGTGCTAAGTCCATTTCAGGATTTAGCCTGCCAGCTAAGGGCATACCCCAACTTCATAGAAAGTTCCACTAGGAAACTTGCCTTTTCCCTCCTTAATTATTAAAATCCCTTTTCTATGCTCTCCCAATTCTATTTCATATTTACCATTTCTGGAGTCTATTCTACTTCATCTTTTTTGTCTGCAACCTCTTCCTTAAAGAAATCTACTTCTTGCCAAAGAGAATGATCATTGTGAATTCTTTACATGATTGAAGCCCAACTTCTGGTTCAAAAGCACATCATCTAGTGCCTAAATAACAACATTTGGTGCTACATCAACCACATCAGTGATGCAGGTGAAATTGATTCCCAGTGTTAATTTCTGACATTCCCCTAACTTGGGTTTCATGTAAAGCATTGAGATATATAAGACATCAAGTATAAAACATCTTACTTTCACATCACAAAAGCATAAAAAGAAGTTTTATGTCATTTCATGTAGTATTGAGAGAGTACATTTTCTCATTTTAGTGGGTTCTTTCTCCTCCCAGCCCCAGTGGAGAGTTTCTTATACACAATACATAGATAGGACTCTATTTGTAGAGGCAAGGGCTGACTCCTATGGCTGTAGCACCCCTTATTTCAATACTAAATAAATTCAATGTAATTAAATATGAAATAGGTAGTTGAGGGTAGTCAACTAGTATTTATTAAGCTCTTGCTCTCTGCCAAGCACTGTGCTAAGTGTTGGGGATGAAAATACAAGTGGAAAGACAGTCTATACTCCAAGGATCTTAAATTTGAATGGGAAAAGATAATACATAAAATGAAGCTAAAAAAGAGATGGGGGGCTTTACAAATTTTCCCCCTCTATTCCCCTTCCCTCCCCTAGATGGCAAGAAGCCCACTATATGTTAATTATATTAAAATACTTGACAAATTGAATATATATATATATATATATATATACATATTTACACACTTATCTTCCTGTGCAAGCAAAATCGTATCTACAAGAAAAAAATCTGAGAAAGGAAACCCAATGCAAGCAAACATCAATAGAGAGCATGAAAATATTATGTTGTGGTCCACATTTCATATCCCTCTCTCTGGGTGTATATGGCTTTCTTTATTGAACAATTGGAACTGGTTTGAAATATTTCATTGTTGAAGAGAGACATGTCCATCAGAATTGATCATCATATAATATTGTTGTTGCCGTGTATAATGATCTCCTGGTTCTGTTCATTTCACTCAGCATCAGTTCATGCAAGTCTCTCCAGGCCTCTCTGAAATCATCCTGCTGGTCATTTCTTATAGAACAATAATATTCCATAACATTCATATATCATAATTTATTCAGCCACTCTCCAATTGATGGGCATCCATTCAGCTTCCAGTTTCTAGCCACTACAAAAAGGGCTGCCACAAACATTCTTGCACATGTGGGGCCCTTTCCTTTTTTTAAGATCTCTTTGGGATATAAGACCAATAGAAACACTTCTGGGTCAAAGGGTATGCACAGTTTGATAACTTTTTGAGCATAGTTCCAAATTGCTCTCCAGAATGGTTGGATCCATCCACAATTCCACCAACAATGTATCAGTGTCCCAGTTTTCCCACATCCCCTCCAATATTCGTCATTATCTTTTCCTGTCATTTTAGCCAATCTGACTTGTGTGTAATGGTACTTTGGAGTTGTCTTAATTTGCATTTCTCTGATCAATAGTGATTTGGAGCACCTTTTCATATGACTAGAAATAGTTTTAATTTCATCATTTGAAAATTGTTCATATCCTTTGACCATTTATCAATTGGAGAATGGCTTGAATTTTTATAAATATGAGACAATTCTCCATATTTTAGAAATGAGGCCTTTATCAGAACCCTTAAATGTAAAGATGATTTCCCAATTTATTGCTTCCCTCCTAATCTTGTCTGCATTAGTTTTGTTTGTATAAAAACTTTTTAACTTAATATAGTCAAAATTATCTATCTGGTGTTCAATTAAGAGTTCCAATTTTTCTTTGGACATAAATTTATTCCATCTCCACAGATCTGAGAGGTAAACTATCCTATGTTCCTCTAATTTGCTTATAATATCACTCTTTACATCTAAATCATGAACCCATTTAGATCTTATCTTGGTATGTAGTATTAGGTGTGGGTCAAGCCCTAATTTCTTCCACACTAGTTTCCAATTTTCCCAGCAGTTTTTGTTGAATAGTGAGTACTTATTCCAGAAGCTGAGGTCTTTGGGTTTATCAAACACTAAATTGCTATAGTTATTGCTTAGTTTGTCCTGTGATCCTATCCTATGCCACTGATCGACTACTCTGTTTCTTAGCCAATACCAAATAGTTCTGATGACTGCTGCTTTATAATATAGTTTTAGATCTGGTACAGCAAGGCCACCTTCCTCAGCCTTTTTTTTTCATTAATTCCTTTGAAATTCTTGACCTTTTGTTCTTCAAAATGAACTTTGCTACTATTTTTTCTAAATCTGTAAAATAATTTTTTGGGAGTTTGATTGGTAAGGCACTAAATAAGTAAATTGGTTTAGGTAGTATTGTCATTTTTATTATATTCACCCGGCCTACCCATGAGTACTTAATGTTTTTCCAATTGACTAGGTCTGACTTTATTTGTGTGGAAAGTGTTTTGTAGTTTAGTTCACATAGTTCCTGACTTTTCCTTGGCAGATAGATTCCCAAATATTTTATACTATCAACAGTTATTTTGGATGGAATTTCTTTTTGTATTTCTTGCTGCTGAACTTTGTTGGTAATACATAAAAATGCTGATGATTCATGTGGATTTATTTTGTATCCTGCAACTTTGCTAAAGTTGTGAATTGTTTCTAGTAGTTTTTTAGTTGAGTCTCTAGGGTTCTCTAAGTATAACATCATGTCATCTGCAAAGAGTGATAATTTGGTTTCCTCATGACCTACTCTAATTCCTTTAATCTCTTTTTCTTCTCTTATTGCCAAAGCTAACATTTCTAATACAATATTGAATAGTAATGGTGACAGTGGGCAGCCTTGTTTCACTCCTGATCTTATTGGGACTGGTTCTAGTTTGTCTCCATTACATATGATGCTTGCTGATGGTTTTAAGTAGATGCTACTAATCATTTTAAGGAAAAGCCCATTTATTCCTATACTCTCTAGTTCTATAGGAATGTGTGTTGGATTTTATCAAATGTTTTTTCTGCATCTATTGGGTTAATCATGATTTTTGTTAGTTTGGTTATTAATATAATTGATTATGCTGATAGTTTTCCTAATATTGAACCAGCCCTGCATTCCTGGTATAAATCCTACTTGGTCATAGTGTACTATCCTGGGGATGACTTTATGTAATCTCATTGCTAATATCTTATGTAAAATTTTTGCATCAAGTCACAGGGATATGTATACACATATTTGATTTGTCAAGTATTTTAACATAACTAACATGTAGTAGACTTCCTGCCATCTAGGGGTGAGGTGGGGGCTGGGGGGTGGAAATGTGTAACATAAATCTTTGCAAGGGTCAATGTTGAAAAATTATCCATATGTATGTTTTGCAAAATCAAAGCTTTAATAAAATGAAAAAAAGACCTTTTATTGGTAATGATTCTTGTCAAGTTGTCAATAAATGGGAAACCACTCCATTATCTTTGCCAAGAAAGCCCCAAATGGAGTTATGAAGAGTTGGACATAACTGTAAATGACTAGCTAGATGACTCATTAGATACAGAACTGAGCTTGGAGTCAGGAAGAACTGAGTTCATATGTGACCCTGGCTATTTACTAGCTATGTGGTCCTGGTCAAGTCACTTAGCCTTTGTTTGTCTTAATCCATTGGAGAAAGAAAATAGTTGTCCTGTCCAGGATCCTTGTCAAGAAAATCCTCTTGACAGTATTGGTATGTTATGGTCCAGGGTCATAAAGAATCAAATATGACTGGACAACTGAACCACAATAAGGGAGAGAATATTTCGTTAGAAAGAAGTGATAAAGGGACAATTTGTTGGAGAAGACACTGAGCAGTGGGTCACAAGAGAGTTAGGATAGTGTTACAAATACCTTGCAACAAATATGGATAGTCAATCAAAGAAATGCTCACTTTGTCCCATAAGAGTTCATTACCTTGCTGTTGGGAGGAAGATACCATTTTTACTCATTAGTCCTCTGGAATTATGGAATTGGTCACTGCATTGATCAGAGCTCTTAAGTCTTTTAAAGCAGTTCATTTTTACCATGTATATATTTTTGTAAAAATTCTTCTGAGATTTTCTTCACTCTGCATCAATCATTTCACAGGTCTTAACATGTCTCTAAAACCATCTCCTTTTTTGTAATTTCTTATGGCATAACAGTATTGTGTTACAATCATATAACTATTCAGCAAGTCTCCAATTTAGGGGAATCCATATAGTATTCGGTTCCCTGCCACCATGAAAAGAATTGCTATAAATATGTAGATAGAGCTCCTTTTCCTTTTCCTTTGATCTCTTTGTGGTATAGGCCTAGTAATGATATTGGTGGATCAAAGGGTATGCACAGTTAGAGCCTTTTGGGGGCAATTGCAGGATTTTTTTGGCTATTTTTGGAAAGATAGAAGAATATTCCACATCTTTATATAGTGTTTTAACATTTACAAAATGTTTTCACATATCATTATCTTATTTCATCTTTACAAGTGGCTGGTGATGATGGAGAGAAAACTCCTTGATACACTTTCAATTGTTACTGTGCCTGTAAAATAATCATATAAATAGGCTTCATGGCTGCCAAGTTAAAGAACCTGAGGAAATTACATGAAAGGCTTATGGAGGGGGTTGAATTGAACTTCTTCACATGGTATTAACAAGTGATAAGTAGTCATAGAAACTGCTGAAATTTGGAAAACAGCAGTGGGAAGAGAAAAGTGGTGATTTAAATATCTATCCCTAGTCTATCTGGACACTTGCAGAGTATAATTATATTCTCTCAGTTTTAACATTTGTGTAAGCTCTCCAAAGTTTTATGAGTGAATGTCAATTTCTAAAAATTTAAATAAAGTTTTTAATCAATGGATTTGTCAAAGAATAACATATGAAAAAATAGGCATTTCTTTTTTTTTGACAATGTTACCTGTTCAACATTTACATTTCCTTTACAAAATTATTATCCTCTTTTTTTATCCTTCTATTATCCTTTGAACTATGTTTTTAGCTCTTTGGGAGAAAATATTGTAATAATACCACTTATTTGTATAACAATAAAATTTTTCAAGTTGTTTTTGTGTCTTATTTTATCATCAGAAAACAAAAACAAACAAAAAAACTCCTCTTTGTCACCAGATGAGTAATGAGTTTTCAAGAGATAAAAAGTTATAAGGTCAATTAAGAGATATGAAAATATGAAAATAACCTTTATTTTCTGAGTCCTAGAAACATAAAAATAAAAGGAACATTTACATAGCGCCTTTGTGTTTGCAAAGTGGTTTACACAGGTTATGCTAACTGATCTTCACAACAATTCTTAAAGTAGTTGCTATTATTCCTATTTTTACAGATGAGAAATCGAGGCTGTTTTTTTTTTTTTTTTTGGAAGTAGAAAGGAACTAGGAATTGGATGGATGCCAATCGTTTGGGGAATGATTGAATAAGTTATGGCATATGAAGATAGTAATTTTATAAGAAATGATGAGCAGGCTGATTTCAGAAAAGCATGGAAAGATCTACCTGAACTTATTGATGCTGAGTGAAATGAGCAGAACCAGGAGAACAATGTATTGTAACAATAAGATTATGTCATGGTCAACTCAGATGGACTTAACTCTTCTCAACAATTCAGTGATTCAAGGCATTTCCAATAGACTTAGGAAGGAAAAATGCCAATCACATCCAAAGGGAGAGTTGTGGAGACTGTCGATGGAAGCATAGTATTTTCAACTTTTTGTTTTTTCTTTCTCATGTTTTTCCCCTTTTAATCTGATTTTTTCCTGTACAACATGACTAATATGGAAATATGTTTAAAAGCATTGCACATATTTAATCTATATCAAATTGCTTGATGTCTTGGGTAAGGGAAGGAGAGAAAAAATTAGAACACAAAGTTATACAAAAATGGATGTTGAAAACTATCTTTATATGTATTTGGAAAAATAAAACACTATTAAAAAAAGAGAAATTGATGCCGAGAAAGCCTGCCTCATAAATTATCACATAACTAGTGGTAGAATTTGAGCCTACTTGTTCCTGAGTTCAAGTCCAGTGCTTTCTTCACTCAGCCATCACTCTTGCACCTATGTTATAGATAAAATGACTTTTCAGGATTTCATAATCTGATATTGAAAACCTTGTTCTTTCCACAGAAAACATATTTTAAGATCTCTATTCCCTAGGAGTTTCATATCTAAAAGACTGCACTGTTTCAAAGCCATGGAAATGGGATTCTCTTCTTATTGGTGGAGATGTATGCCCTTCCCCATATGAGGGGAGAGCAGGAGAGCTGCAGCCATCTCTCTCTTCTTCAGGACTCCTCCTACTTCAAGTCCTCTTGGGACTCCTCAAGCTTCAGTTCTTCTTTGATCTTGGAGTTGCTTTAGGAACTTCTGGCTTTCAGCTTTGAAAGGGGAAATGGAAGATGTCAACATTACTTCAGATTGTTGAAGGAGGAGACTCTGTGAAGGTATGGGAGGATTATGTCCTCCTAGAAGAACAATATATAAGGGAGCAAAGAGATATTTTTCTAACCTGGTTTCCCTTCTGAAGAGAGCATAATGGTGACTTCTGGCCTCAACTTCCTGTTTCCCCTTTTGACAGGAATAAAAGTCTATTTAGGAAAAGAGTATGGTATGAAGAGACTAGAGATGTCTATTCTGCTTCTATTCAAGCCATCCAATAATGCTCCTTACCATAAGTAGACCTATCTGGCCTTGAGCTTTTTCATATATATATATACATGTATATATGCATATATATATACACACATACACAGAAATGGATAATATCTGCAAAAATGAATCCCTTGACCCATTATCCTTTTCCCAAATGTGCTCTGTCCAATCACAACTTTGGATTACTCTTACTATTTATCTTTCTTATGCCTATTTATGTGTTTTTTAATTTAGCAGAATGAAATTATGAAATTATGCTGTTGCTTGTCCTTCATTCTTGAAGACTATGACATCAGAGAGGTGATGCTATGACCTGAAAGTAAGTTAGATTTAAATGAAGGTGGGCTGTGCAAAATCACTTCACATTCCATGAAAATTAGGTAATTGTAGAGGGCCACAGATAGTGAGGGAACTCTGGGTGTGGATGGTCAAAGATGGAGTCCGTTTATTTCAAGTCCTCTCAGCCCTTAAATACCTTAGTACAATGACATCACTACAGCTCACTGAGTATGTACCAACTATAGTACTATTACATCACCACAGCACAATGAGCATGTGCCAACTGTAGTACCATTACATCACCACAGCACACAGGGGTAACTATAAGCACCCTGCTATAGATATGTAAATGCATTTCTTTACTGTAAGTATCTCTTGCTTCAAGTAGAACACAGGTGTTCATATCCCCCCCCCCCCACTTCTCTGGAAGGGTGAGAGCCCTTAAGGGAGAGGGGGAGTTGATCCAGACATTGTCATCAGGTTCCCTCTGGGTTGAAGGGTCTTATACCTCACCCAGAGTTCCCCCACTATCTGTGGCCCTCTACAACTTACCAGCCAAAATTATTTTCTTAAATTGTAAGTTTAATCACTCTCTTAAAAGTGTAAATTAGCTCACTCTCCTTTTTCTCCATTCAAACCTTCACCAAATAAGTTCCAGTGGTTCCCCATTACCTCCAGGGTAGAAGAGAAAGCCCTATGTTTAGCAACATGATCCCTTCCTATCTTCCTATTTTCCCTTTTATTCCTCTCTACACATTGTATCATCTGACTACATTGACTTGTTTATCTTCTTTGCAAATAACAATTCATTTTCCATCGCCAGTCATTTGCATTGATTGCATCTCATGCCTGGAATATTTTTCCTTCTTAGTCCACTCTCTTATTTTTCTTTTCAAGTCTCAGCTCAAATCCCACCTTCTGAAGATGACTTTCAAAAGTGCCCCCATATGCTAGTGTCTCCCCCTCTCAGATTGTCTATTACACACACACACACACATCTTGTATATGTCTAATTATTTATATATGTTCCACCATTAGAATGTGTTATTGAAGGCAGGAACTGGTTTTTTTGTTGTTGTTTGTTTGTTTTTGTTTTTTTACCTTCTTTGTACCTCCAGGGCTTAGTTTAGTGCCTCAGCATATAGTAAGAATTTAATAAATCATGTTGACTTGCTGATGGAGTGACTTGGGGAGGGCAAAAATATCCCTAGAGAAGATAGAGAATAATGCTGAGTTGTTTTGCAAGAAGTTCTGTCTCTACATGGATGATGGATTTTTTTTTTATTTTGTAATTGCACATCATCTTTTTTTTTCTAACCATCTAATTTTTTGAAGTTGGTACTTATTTAATCTTTTGTTCCACAATTAACCAAGTTATTGACTGTAGAAGCTGATTCTTAACATATTAAGAAATAATCACTTCAATTTTTGAATTATTCATTGTTCAACAGATTCAATGCCCTTTAACTTTCTTCTTGAAGAAAATATTCATGATATATAGATAAAAAGTTTCTGTGTATATGCAAGCCTTTGTCCTCTTCAGTGCCTTTATTCCAAACGTAGTTATGAATGAATTTTTCTCTGTCTTCTGCTATACCCCTCTTATGTTGAAGTCACATGAGTGTATACTGACAAACTTGTCAAGTTCTTTATGAAATTTTTCTGCTTCTTCAACAGATTTCTGCAAAAGATTTTGGCACATAAGTTCTAGTTAACTTCATGGTGGTCTGTTTGCTTACATTTAGGAGCATTGCAAGGCAAGATAGTTTTTTAAATTCAGTTAATTTGGCCATAACAATTGAATTGGTCTCAACATCTTCCTGAATGGTGATCCTTTTTCATCCTTTCATTTTGTAATGTCTCAAATTTATGTTGAGGTTATTATAAAAGTGAAACTTCAAACTGAAACCCAAGACAATTTACTTAATGGTATGTAAACTTTATTCTTCATGTCATTATAGGGAACAGTTTCATTCTTTATAAAATCTGATTTATTACTTATTAAGTCTTCAAAGTCAGAATCACTTTTTTACTGGGAAACAAAGTAAGAACTACTAATTTCCAGAGGAAATTTTGCTAGCAATATGACCCAATGAAATAAAGTAATAAATGGTGCTTAGGGAGAAGAAAGTGAACCATAGTGAGAAGGAACAACTTTTTTTGGTTGTTGTTGTTAATATATATTATGATGGATAAAGTTTATAAATTTTAACTCAGAAAAGTTCTAGTTTTTCATCTTTTTTTAAATTTTTCAATGAATGTTGACAATATTGAGAGCTGCCTAATGAAAAAGAGAAAACAAAGTAGAAGAAACAGGCACTGCCCACAGAAAGCAGCAATTTTAGTTGGGATTAGATGTTTGGGAACTTGACTAAAATCAGTTACACAAACTGCACAAGTGGTATAGATATGCAATCTCCTCTTCTAAGGAGATGAAATAAAGAAGTGATCAAAAAAGGCATCTTAGGTTGCGTGAATATTGAACTGAGTCTAATGCAATGGAAGGATAGTATCTGAAATGAGGGAAGGGTAGTGTACCCTATATGGTAGATTGCTGATATCAAAGGAATCTGCGAGAGTTGATGAGGGAAGTGAAATTTTGATAAGGGCAGGTCATAGCTGTCAGGGACCAGATTGGGGCAGTAGAGAGCCATGAGCACAGGGTCTTCTTGGTAGGCAAGGTATCTTATCTGAGTTCTACAGTAGGTGACTTAACAGATGTGATAAGAGGCAGACATTAGGTTGAGTTCAAACTGCTCTTGGAAACTTGTGAAATAAAACTTTAAGAAGATAGAAGGTCATAAAGTCAGAGACATCCTCCAAAAGAGTCTGAAAGATCAGTATCTTGCATAGCCTACTTGGCAACTACATTTAGTTCTTGCAAGGCTCCAGGCAGTTTACTCAGCCCCACTCCTGCTGGAAGTTAAAGCGTTTGACTTGATTAGACCATAATGTCTTCTAGGCCTTTACACATACAGAAATAATGTGAGAATTCATTTGAGATATCTAGATGCTATAATTACCATAAAAGACTGATTTCCAACCCCCTTCCCTTCCCTACACACCTTAATCACTTTTCCTCCTACAAAGATAGGCTGTCACCAAATAGTAGCAGGTAAGGGCCATATGTTTTGAAGCACATTTCCCTTTTACCATCATAAAAAATAACTTTTAAAGTCAGTCAAAATGGAATAGTAAAAAAAAAATTATGCTGTTGTTGAATTGTACAATTCAACAACAGCATTTTTTTTGCTTTGGGAATTTTTGCTTTGGGGATGTTTTTGGCAAAGATATTGGAGTGGTTTGCCATTTCCTTCTCTAGAGTATCCTTTCTAGAGTATCTAGTTTTACAAATGAGGAACTGATGCAAATAGGGGTTAAGTCAATTGCCCAGGGCCTCTCAGCAAATATCTAAGTCCAAATTTGAATTCAGATCTTCTTGATTCCAGGCTCCATCCTCTGTACCCCAGCTGGACCCAAAATAATGTTATACAATTATTCAAAAATAAGCATTTCAAATTTAGAGTCAGAAGACCTGGTTTTGTATCCTGGAAATATTGATCAGTTTAGGAAAGTCATTTTATCAGTCCATATTTCAGTTTTCTCATCTTCAAAATGAATGTGCTCTTAAAGGTCCTTTCCAATTGTAAGTCTAAGATCAAAAAAAAAAAAAAAAAGCAAGTACACCTTATTGTCTTCTCAGTAATTCTTAGCTGTTACTAATTTTGATACCAGACTTTGATTAGAGTGCTTATTCTTTTTTTTTTTTTAAACTTACTTTGAGCCCTATGTTGAATGTGTAGGTCTGTGTGTGGATTCAGGAATACAGGTGAATTTGGAATTACCAGCTCTTTCTGGCAGTTTTTCCCTAACCTTCTGGTTACTTATTTTGTCACAGCTGTTGACTATGGATCTCTCAGTTGAAAGAATAAGTTCCTGGCACTCAGTCATTGATAGCTTGTTGTTGAAACAATCCCCTATAGGTTTCAGAAATATCAAAGAGCTTCGAAGGAAAAATAAGAGAAAACTACATTGAGTTTTTTTATATAACCATCCTTTGTATCCCCAACAATAAGGAAATAACCTTCTATCCCACTCTTGGTAATCAAACACTGCATCTCCTACCCCAATCCTATTCCCTCATCCCCAACAATTTTCTACCTAGCTAGGTGTTGCTTGAAATCTAAATGTAAGTCCTCCCTAGGGCTACATTCTCTGCAAATTTTTACAAATTGCCTTCAATACAAATTGCTTCCAGAAACTGTTTTCTCAAAGGACCCATTTCTCTTCCCACAAATTGTTTGTAACAGAATTTAAACAAGACTCTGAATAAGGATAGTTCTTTGCACACAGTAGGCATGCAATAAATACCTTCTTACATATATATATACACATATTATACTTTACAACAGTCTTACAGTTAAAAATTGATAGAAAAAGATGCTAATTAAAATATATGCCATGAAAAGGAAAAATAAGTGGATAATCACCACACCAAATTGGGACTTAAGAGTTGTGATGGAAAGCCTTCAGATCAATGATAGTTTTTCTATGAATATTTTATGAAAAAATATGAATGAGAATGGGAAAGGATGAGAAGATAGGGATGGACTTTTATGGCTACCACAATGTACATACCGAAAACAATGAGATTATGGATCTTTTGAAATTTCAGATATATTTAAACCAATTTTAAGTCATGACCCATCTATTCATACACCATCATAGCACAGTGGAAAGAACCTTACCTAATTAAGAAATCAGTAGACAAGGGTTCTATCACTGTGATGCCATTTAATATGACCTTGGCCAAGCTGACATTTCTTTGACTCTTTTTTCCTTATCAATAGAAATCCTAAGGTTAGAGGAAGGAAGGACCATAGTATCTATACTCATTTTACTGAAGAGGAAATTGACTATAAATTTGGTTATCCTCTTATCTTGACAAAGAAACAAGTATGCTAAATTAATTTGGCAGTTAACAAGAACTTATTAACTGCTATGTACTAGGCAGCTAGGTGGTACAATGGATTGGGTTCCAGCTCTGGAGTCAACAAGATTCATCATGAGTTTAAATGTGACCTCAGACACTAGCTGTGTGACCCTGGGCAAGTCACTTAACCCCATTGACTCAGTTTACATTGACTCTCTAAAATGAGCTGGAGAAGGAAATGGCAAACTAGTCCAGTATCTTTGCCCAAAAAAACCAAGAGGGGTCATGGAGAGTCTGAAATGACTAAATGATGACAACAACAACCTGTACTAGGTACTATGCTAAGCATTTACAAATATAGACTCCCATCAAGGAATCTATATTAGCCTTTCTATTACATGTGAGCTTCTGGAACTAAGAATCACTGTCTATCATTTTAATTCTATTTTTCTTTAATGCCAGATTCCCTTGCTTTTTCCTTCACAATTATAGTTCCTTCTTTTCCAATTCCTTTTTTTGAGTGAAATCATAAGATAATGTTTATATGCCAAATATAGTGGATTCAATCATTAAGTAAAACTTTATGAGACAGTATATCCAGTATTTTACTTTAGACAAAATGCTGGATAACATTTCCTGAGTTTTCTTTAACCATGTATGTTGTAACCCTATTGAAGAGGACCATCAAATTTAGTTGGTATGATTTGATCTTGAAAAGATCAAATCCACTATAGTTTTTTGTTCATATTTTCATTGCTTCTACATGTTTATAACTCTTTTTTCCTCCTATTTTTTAAACTAGATATTTATAGGGAAATTCTTGTGACATCATTATGACACTATCATAACTTCTTTTGAATTATTGTCATATTTGTATTTTCTTTTCTTTTTCCTTTTCATCCTTCCTTCCCTCCCTCCCTCCTTCCCTTCTCTTCTTCCCTTCTCTTCTTCCCTCTCTCCCTTCTCTTCCTCCCTTTTCTTCCTTCCTTCCTTCCTTCCTTGCTTCCTTCTTTCCTTCCCAATCACTCATGATTCCCTAGAGCTCAACAATTAAAAAAAAAACAAGCTCATTTAGTACATAAGGCAATTTCCTTAATTCCCTAAAATGCATATCATCCAAATGCATTTATTTTTGCTTGCTAAAATTTCCCAAGAAGCTTCTCTCTTGTTTTTGACAGTAGATGTTGTTTTCATTGCTTATGGGTTAATTGTTCAAAATTATTTCCTGTTTATCTTGTTAAAATGGTTTTTTAACATTGAGCTTTTGAGCTTATCTGTTTCAATTTCCTTTTAAATCTCATTACCCTTGGTGATTAGGAGTCTTTACTGATATTGTTCCCCATTATATTTATGAAAATCTATAACATGTAAAATTTCGCCAAGAGAATTATATCTTAAAGTGGAACATTTTTGTTCTGTTCTTAGTAATTTTTTCAGAGCAGTTTTCATAAAACCACAATCTGATCAAAGGTCATAGGTCCTATAAGTATTGAAACTTTCTATTTTTATGTTTAATAAAGGCTTTTGTTTTGTTACTTTTATAATTCCTTTTAAAATAGTAGCACAGAGTTGTTCTTTTCTTTTATTGATGAAAGTGTTTAGAGATATTTTCCAATTATAAGCTGCTTTGATTGTATCTCATCATTGTATTGTCATTTTCTTTGATGAAAATATCTATTATTTCTATAATTTGTTATTTAATTCACATATTCTTTAGGATTAATTTATTTAGTTTCTACTTTAAAATATGAATTCTTTCTTCAAATGCTCTGTAAATGAAATCTGTATTATACTAAAGTTTGATAAAGGATATATTTTGTATTTCTGATTTTTCCTTAAAGTTTTTTCCCTAAAAAAGTATTGAACATTCAGTCTGTGGACTGCATACAATTTACAATACTCACAAGTGTAGCCCAAACTAAAATAAAATATAACTTCTCTTTCCCTTTCCCTTTCCCTTTCCCTTTCCCTTTCCCTTTCCCTTTCCCTTTCCCTTTCCCTTTCCCTTTCCCTTTCCCTT
>JAJPUD010000453.1:428605-445315 GCA_023553655.1 Myrmecobius fasciatus | reverse complement strand
CTTTCCTTTCCTTTCCTTTCCTTTCCTTTCCTTTCCTTTCCTTTCCTTTCCTTTCCTCCTTCCTTCCTTCCCTCCTTCCTTCCTTCCTTCCTTCCTTCCTTCCTTCCTTCCTTCCTTCCTTCCTTCCTTCTTTCCTTCCTTCCTTCCTCCCTTCCTCCCTCCCTCCTTTCCTTCCTTCCTTTTTGTTAGATTTGTACAGTTCTGAAAGAGGAATATTGAGGTTTCCATCTTTTATAGCTTTGGTGTCTTTTTCTCCATGTACTTTAGTATTTTCTTTAAATAATTAGAATTTATGCCATTCAATGTACTTCTTATATGTTAATATCATTTCATCACCCAGAGAACCTTTAATCATACTGTAATTTCATTACTTATCTATGTTAACCATATCTATTTTCAGTGTTATCTTACTTACTATCATGATTGCTATGAAAACTTATTTGAATTCATGTGTAGCATAATAAAACTTCAGTTCTAGCTTATTTGAATTCTGTGTGAGCTATTCTTTCAAGTGTTTCTTGTAAACAATCTAGTATGTACTCTATTTTATGATGCATTCTGCTACCCTTCTTTATTTTAAGATTTAATGAATACAATTCACATTTATGGTTGTGATTTTTAATTGTGTATCTCTCCATCACAACTTTTTACATTTCCTTATCTTCCTCTCTCTCTAGAACTTCTCTATGCAAAGAAAATAAACAAAGATAAATCTCTCTATCCTTGCTTTTTACCTAGTTAAGTTTCACATATTTCTATATTAAGCACTTGTGTCTTTGTGTATTCTTTGTGTACATGAGACTGAGATGCCTATAAGATTCTCCATAATTAATGTAAAAGTACTGAGTTTTTCCAGTCTCCTACTCTCTGTATACAGTAACCTCTAGTTTTTCCATTCTTCCTCCACCTGTTCTTCTGTTCTGACAGGTTAGATCTGGCTCTAGGACCCCTCATATAGAGATGATTGGTTATTCCAAATACCACTACTCCCACTTCCAACCAAGTACCCCCATTTCAAGCACCTACTGGTTTGGGCCCCATTTACCAGAGATCATGCTGGCTTCCCTAGCAAGTCCCCTTTTTCCTCTCTCTTCTTATGAAGCTTACAGGCTTCAGGGTCATTTATTATGGCTTTCATTGACTACCCTGGCATGACCCCTTCCTTTTGAATCTGCAGCAGAACCATTGACCACATGGAGCTTGGCCTGATTTCCCTGGAATGACTCCTTATCCAAACTCTACTAGTTTATGGACATTTTTTTCATGTGCAATTCTAAACTAGATGGAGGTGCTGTTTGGAATTCTTTATTATAGCTCTATCTGGAGCCCTTTTAAGATATTGTTTAGGATTTGTATATAAGATAACCAGGTTTCTCTATAATCTTGAAGCAGAAAGTTACCCAAAAAAATTTGCTTAGTGCTTCTAATACCTACAATCCTAATCAAATGATAAACTTTCTACCATTTTAAGGCTTGCAAAGTGCTTTGCTTACAAACCCATGAAAGGGATATGGTGATGGTTTTCAACTTCATCATCTTCATCAATCATCATCATTCCCATTTAACAAATTAGGAAACTGATGTGGTTCACCTATGATTACATATCCAATCATTTTATGAAGCTTGATTTGATTCTAGTTTCCTGGAATTTCCTGATTCTAAATCTAGTTCTATTCACTTTGAACATTGATTACCAGCTTACTCATCTTGCTTCTCTCTGTCCCTGTTGATTCTTACCATTGATCCTATCCGTCAACTCCCTTCTATCTTGCCTTGCTTGCCTGCCAGAGTGAGAGATCAGCATCACAAGGAAACTAATTTATGACTTAGTGTTTTCTATCTCTAAAGCATGCATGTACATTATTTTATTTAATAGATTTGTTCCTAAAATATTGAATGTAAACCAAATGTTTGTATCTAAAATCCTGCTTATATGTTGTCTTTCATGACAGTTTTAGAAATGTGCTGTTTTCTAGAAAGATAGCTCTAGCTAATAATAATAATAATAACCACATTTAAGAAATCTAACATACATTTACAGGATCATTCAGTCTCTGTCAATGCACATGTCTGTGCTTTTACTTTTCCACAGCTCCTGAAGAATGTTACTCAAGTGAACAGCCTAGCCACATAATCTTTGAACACAGAAGCATGCAAATATTAAAATACTTCATATAATTAAGTCCAGCTGAATGGCCATCTGTCTCATATTGGAAACAACTTCAAGCATTTTCTTAGAAACAGTACTGCTTTTTCCTTCTAAAAACCTGTTTGTTACAAGTGTCTTGGACATACCAGCAGCAGATAAACTGATCTTGACATAAAAGACTTAGGGATAAAAAGGCCATTTTGCGTTAAATAAAAGAACCAAGTTGATCAGAAGGCTGAGAAATAGAGGTAAGTCTTGGAAATAATTTTTAAGGATACAAATTAGGAGCCAAAATAATCTGATGCTGTGATGAGCATATTAAATTGAGCTGTTAGGCATGTTTGATATTAAACCATTCACTTCACTTAATAGATGAGCAAACTGAGGCCTATAAAAGTCAAGTCATTTATTCAGAGTCATGCAGGTACAAGAACGAGGACCTGAACCTAGGATTTCTGACTCCAAATTTAGCATATTTTCTACTTATGAGAAATGGGTGAGAACAATGACCTTAAAGTGATATTTTAGATCATTTAGTACATAATTAGAAGAATCACTTAAATATTTATTTATTTTATTTTTTAGGTTAAACCAGTATATTTATTTTTTTTTACATATTTCCATATGAGTCATGTTAAGAGAGAAAAATCAGAATAAAAGTGAAAACCCATGAGAAAAAAAGCCAGAAGGGAAAAAAAGGTGAAAATAGTATACTTTGATCTACATTCAGTCTCCATAGTTCTCTCTCTGGATGTGGATGGTGTTTTCCATCCAAAGTTTGTTGGAATTGCTTTGGATCACTGAATTGCTGAGAAGAGAGCCAAATGATCATCACACAATCTTGCTATTCCTGTGTGCAATGTTTTCCTGGTTCCACTTGCTTCGCACAAGCATCAGTTCATGTAAATATTTCCAAGCTTTTCTAAAAACAGTCTGTTCATAATTTCTTATAAAACAAAAATATTCCATTACATTTTATATATCATACCTTATTTAGCCATTTCCCAACTGATGGGCATCCACTCATTTTCCAATTCCTTGCCACTACAAAAGAAGTTGCTGCAAACATTTTTGTCCTTGTGGGTCCTTTTCCCTCTTTGATGATCTCTTTGGGATACAGACCCAGTATTGCTGGATCAAAAGGTATGCACAGTTTTATAGCCTTTTGGGCATAGTTCCAAACTGCAGAAGCATCCTTTTTAACAGTATCTAATAACAATGGCATACAGGGCTTGTGCTAAACATTGTACTATTACATCATGCATAATAAAATAATTTTGGGTAATACAATGTTTTGTTGGGCCTACAAAGCAACATTATGGGATGGGTCAGCTATAATTATGATTTGATTTATACTCTCAGAAACTATTACTTTCCCAGACATATGAGCCCCAGAAAAAGCATCATACATCTCTCCACTGCCCTTTGTGTTGCTTATAAATTTGATTTTCCCCCTCATCATTATTCATTTTTGGCCCAATGTTTAAGACTGTTGAGATATCTTTACTTGCATTAGTCACATTAGTTATTCAAGCTTTTTATTGTCTGCAAATTTGATAAGTATACCATCTGTGCCTTTTATTCAGATTACTGGTAAAAATGCCAAACACACAAGCACAGATACCTGGAAGCATTCTACTAGAGACCTCCTTGCAAACTGACATCAAACTCATTTTTTGGGTTCATTTATTTAGCAAGTTCCCATATCCAATCTAACTTTACTTCTTGAATTTGATTCCTACCTTACTTAGTAAGTATAACTCTGGGGAAATCATTTCAACACTCATAACCTCAGTTTCTTCATCTATAAAATGGGGATAATAATAGAATCTATCTCACTGGATTGTTGTGAGAAATAAAAAAGGAACACATGTACAGTGCTTTCTATCTTAAAATACTATACAAATACTAGATATTACAATTGCCTTTATCAGCAGCTATATATCTAGTCCACATCTTGTGTGTAAAGATTGCACAGAATATTAAATTAGAAATGAAATCTTAAATATCTTGATAAAATCTTAGTAAATGATATCTATAACTATATCTCTTCTCTTGATAGTAACCTTTTCAGGAAATGAGACTAGGTTGGCATCTGTTCTTATACTAACCAGTCCTTTAAGAGAAAGGCAAAAAGGAAGAGCCACGGAAAGGAGTAATGGACATGGTGGATATGAGAACACAGAAATATTTGTACAGATTTTTGGTAGCGCAAGGCTGAAGAAGGTAATAGCAGGAACTTGTGATGATATAAGGGAAAAGGAAACAGGTGTGCCCTAGAGGCTGCAAGAGGCAGGAGGTGGCAGTAATTCTTAGAGGATGTTTAGTAACAGTTTCAGGAAGTAGCCTCAGGGTTGGTATTGACCTTTTGGTGATTGAAAAACTAGCCTGGGAGTTGTATGTGCCCTACCAGGGAAGAAGAGTTACAAGATGTGGGGACTGTATGCTGTGGTACTTCATTTGAATGAGAGTAGACAGTGAAAGACTGTTCTGAGACTGTTTGGAATGACAGTGTTTCTAGGCTGTGTGTGGCAGTGGTAGAGAGAGAATTTATCAATAGTACTTGTGAGGGCATGCATACAGTTTGGAAATCCCAGCTGTACATTTGGTATGAGAAAGAATGTGTTCAGGGATAGGGCTGTGACTCAGTGGTTAGTCTTTGCTGTCCTCAAGCAGTGTATAGGAGTATGAGTGAGCTATAGAGTGAGTGAGGAAATTGATATCTTGAAAGATTCTGTTCATTTGAATTTTGGGCATCTGAGATTTTTCTGCTTTCCATTTCAAGACAAATTGTCTTGAGTGGCAAAGAGCAACTTAGGTCTCTAAAGCAGAGCTATGACCTAATTCTGAGGTGTGTGCATTCAACTAATTTGAGGATGGGAAAATGAGTCACATCTATTTTTCTCTCTGATAGGCTGCCATGGGACTTGCCTCTAACACAATCCTAATTACCTTTATCTTTAGTATTTTCCCAGGCTATTCCCTTTCTCCTCAGAGCAAGTTTCCAATTTCTTCTCCTCCTTCTGAACCAAGTGTTAGTCCTTCAGAATAACCATTACTGCTACTTGGACATACAGAGCAGCAGCTACAGAGGTGCTAATGGAGAACCTGTGCTTTCTTCATAGACATACACATCTCCTGGATCACCTTCTGGCTCCACCCAGACAGTGGGCTTTCTTCCAGTGAAATGGTTGGTAAGAGTTCTACTTCCTTCTTTTTTGGGGTGAGGGGTAGGACAGAGTGAATTACACTAAATGAACTGCTTACAGATGGATTGAGATCTATATTGTAGATTTCTTTTCATTATCTTATACCCATCTTTAAATTTTTCTATTCGTGTTAAGGACACTATCTCTTCTAATCATCTTCATGTCATCTTCAAGTCTATATTTTCCTTCACCCTATGTACCTAGCTAATCATTTGTGAAATACTGTTTCTCTCTCTACAATACATCTCACTTTCTTTTTCTCCATTCAAATATCAAACCACCCTAGCTCAAAGCCTCATTATCTTCTCTGTTGCAACAGTCCCGCCTTTCTAAGTTTGTCTCCTTTCAGACCTTTCATGACATTTTACTGTTCAATACGCTATAATGGCTCCCTACGCACTTTAGCATTTACTGTCTTTCCCCCTTATGTCATTCTTTTTAAATGTCAATTTTTTTGCATCACAATGCAGATAATTATTAGTTTGGAAATATTAAATAAGAACATGTAAATATAATAAGTGTGTCTGCTAATTTTTTGTTGTTGATCACAGTGTGTGAACAAAAAAGTTTTAGGACCAATAATATTAGCATTACTATTGTGATAGGTATAAACAATAAGAGATAGTTGTAAAGACATTGGCGACCACATGCTGCATTAATGAATTGAAGGAGGATGTTCATGACCCTGTCAACATGAGCCAATTCTCCTCATATTCAAGAAGGGGTCATATTATGCTCTCTTCTATATGGAGGGGAAGGAGAGAAGAGAATTCTTACAAAAGAAGATACCTTTAATATTATTGTTATAGAAGCAATCAGCACCATGGCTAGAGATAGCAAATCTACAATCACCAGTGCTATCACAGTTGGATTGTATTGCAATACAATTAACACAGCATGCAGGGTAATGTTACAAAGGATTTTTAAGGAAGGTATAAATGCTATAGACTTTACAAAGTAGGCTTGCTTCTGTGTCTGCAGGCAGTTTGGATTGTTGACAGGGGGAAAATAAGACTCAGGGGAACCTACTAAGAAAGATACTGGCAGCATTGACTTGCTTTTCAAAGCAGAAATTTCCCTGTCATGAGTATGTCTTGTCTTCCCTACCCAACCATGTGCTAAACAGAAAGAACCCAGCTGGGAGAGAAGTATCTCGTCTGGTGTCTCATGTCAGCACTTTAAATCTTTGTGGGAAGGGGTCATTGTTTTGTTAAGAATTGAATCTGAGATGAAATGGCCTCTTCTAGACACTTAGTTATAATTCTGATACTGCCCTTGTTTAGAGAATTTGCAACATTAACCTAATGGCACATTTTGAGTGGAAAGATCTAACATATAGAAGTTATGATGGATCTACTTCATAGCATTGCCATGTATGCATAATGAAATATTCTACATATAAAGTTATTATAGTATAAATAATGCACTGATAATTAGCTGTAAATTTACTTTTAAATTAATCTATGTTCAAGTATGTTAAGAGAATATGGAAATTTTATAACATTTCTTTCATTTATTTAATGTAATACTAGTATGAGGTGTTTCACAAAGGAGGATTTTCCAGATGAACAAGGTCTTTTGTTTATAATTTTAAAAAAATTTAGCCAGCATTAATAGAAACCTTTTTATTTTCTTTAAAAAGTATGATGAAGAGAATTTAAATGCATTCTGTGAAATAAGGTCATAAATATTAATTGTGCAGTAAAAACGATGCTTTTAGGGGCTTTTAAGAAATGTAGTTTGTTGTCCCTCTTCTAAATGGCTACAGATTGCTATGCTTTTTTTAGTTTTAGATTTTCTGTCTCTTCAGCCAATTGCCATTTCCTGATACTTTTGTTGTGCTTACTTATAGGAATCCATTCGTCCTTTTTAATTTTCTGCTTTTAATCTGACATGACAGTGAGAAACCAAATCATTCAGCCCATTAGAACTGTGTCTAAAAACTAGCTATGTGTAAGAATTTCCTATTAGTAAAATATATAAGCTCGTAACACATGATATTTCTGAGATCTATTATTTTTTGGATTTTTGTTTGCTTCCTGATTCTTAATTGCATTGCAAAAAGTTATTTGGTAGATAAGTAAGTTACTACTGCATACTACTTTGAAATCCACTTGCTTTTCAAAATTCAACTCTCTCAAATTAAAAACCTATTATTTCCTTTATATTCTCTTTAATTTCCCCAATCACCATGATATCTCCAAAATACATGAATACTCACATTTTTTACATCTCATTAAATAGTTTCTTCCTCCATTCTTTTGTGAATTTTATAAGTAAACAACTATTCATGTGTATTTTCATGTATGTTTCTACTGTAGAGTCTTTGTAGAATGATATACTACCAGCAATTCTGATCTCTTGGTAAGAATATCCATTGTAATATTAAAAATATAGTGTTTATTAAGTTCTTTACATTTATGACCTCATCTTCATAACAACTCTATGTGGTTATCTATGAGATTACTGATCCTTATCATAAATCAGAAAACTGAGTATCAAAGAGGTTATATGAATATATAATAATAAGTGTCTTAAGTGGGACTTGACCCTCAGGGTTTTTTCTTTTCTGAAATACAAATCCAGTGCTTTCCCCACTAGACTACTGAAAAAAATAGGTATTGAGATATAACATTCAGTAAAACTTGTCAAAAAAAGATTTTCTTTTCAATCATATTTAACATTCATATTCAAGGATACAAAGGGGAAAATGAGAAGAAACATACCCAGACAAGGTTGAATTTCAGAAACACTTGCCAGATCTCTTCCTGTGCTCTCACATAAATCAAGTCTTGTAATATTTTCCTGGTCAAATGGGAAAAGTTCTACTCTCACTCACAAATAATAGCTTTACAGTTGAGATTTATTCCAATTATTCTTAAGGAATCATTTAAACCCAAAGGAGATATTTTAGTGGGTCTTGACCCTGTCAATTATAAAATAAGAGATTTTGTAGTTATTTGTTTAGGTTTTAGACAGGCATATATGAATATTTAGGCCAGATCATATATTTGCCCCTAAAAATACATGGTATTTCCCCCTTGCCAGTGAACCAAATTTCCAAAATTATAGTCATTTTCATTGTTAGGATGCTGGTTCTCCACTGCTATTGAGTTATTATTGCATTTTAAAATGACTTCTATTTTTAAAAAAAGAATATTTTCAAGATAATGTTAAGTGAGAATTCAAGTGGACTATAGCTATAGTATTTATAATAATCCAATGTATAATATAAAATATATTATATATTAATATAATTATTGCATATTTACATATCTGTAAAAATCTCAGCCTTGTATTAAAGAAGACTTTGATTCAAGCCCTAAGTCTTCCCTATCTTGACTGTGTGACTCTAAGCAAATCATAATCTCTCAGTCCTTCCAGGCAATTCTTTATACTTTAAATTATATAGGTAGGTGATAATCTACCTATATAGGTACCAGGCAATTCTTTATACTTCAAATTATATAGGTAGGTGATAATCTACCTATATAGGTACCATCTGGCTCCCATTCCTTTCTAAATAAAATAAAACAAACAAAACAAAGCAAAATAAAACCAAACAAAATAAAACAAGACAAAAATATACGTTCCAGTGATTTTCTTTCTTTTAAAAAATAATTGAATGCATAATTGATCATCCTTTTAAAAAAAACATTGCTGTCCCTTCCCATTGATCAGTCATCATTCTCCACTATTTTCTGCCCCAATAGACTCTTTCCTAAAGATGAAGAGGGGTAGTTAAGCAAACAACAATGTAGCCCATTATCCCAGAAGGCAATTTTTTTTCCAGTGGATCATAATTTTGCCTTAATCAGAAGGAGAAAGATCCAGAAACAATAAGGGATGAAAGATATAATAATGGAAAGAGCATGGGTCAGTGGGCTGGGAGATGTGAATTCTTGTCTTGGCTCTGTGACTATTACTGTCACAACTTTAAGAAATCACAGTCTTCCTAAATTCCAGTTTCTTCATTTGCAAAATGAATAATTTTCAAGGTCTTTCAGTTCCTTTTTGTCTAGAACATTTTATGAGTCTATGAGGACTGACAAGTCTTTTGGGGAGGTAGTTTATCCATAGATAGATCTTCTGAAGAGCTTGTCTAATTCAGTCTCCTCTGTCTTTCGATGGAGCTGTAGTATATTTCCTTCCCTGTAGTGACTGCTTTGTGTTAAGTCCATGAATATATTTCCTGCTCAGAATAAAGCCTCTTTCATCTGGTTATCATTAGGTTGCCAAAATGCCGTTCATTCCCAGCTCATAATGGATTCCACTCCAGAATTTTCAGCTTCTAATTGGGAAATCAGGCCTGAGCCTGTTTGTGTGTAGTGTGGAGGAAGAATGAAGTCAAATATGCATGTATTTTACCTGTCAAGTGAGGGGGTGTTGAGATGACTAGGGATCTGACACTCCTGAAAGGTACCTTGGGGAGTGCCCTAGCTTCTCCTCAGGAAGTTTTCTGTTCCTTGAAATGACTGGAATATTGCCATAGTGTCCCACAAAACCTTCAAGGTGGTAGAAATTAATTAACCTAAGATGACAGATTTGAGAGCAAGCTGTGCTGTATGTGAAATGAACTGTAGTTTATTTGGTGTGGTGGTAGAAAACTTTCTATTTTTAATAGTTCATCCATGTGAAAAATGAAGGCTAATGATGATGATGATGATGATAACAACAAAAGTATACTTTGTAATTGAAAACATTTTATTTGAAGTCATTTTCTAAAGATAGGTTCTTGTCATCTGGAATTTGGCTTGTTTTTGTTTCTGATAATAGGGAAAATTTTATAATTTAGAACTCCAGAGTGTATATATATATATATATATATATATGTATATATATATATATATCTCATTTATTTCCTAGAACTGAAGGTATTTGGGAGAAGAAAGGATTGTAGAATTTAGAACTAAAGGACCCCATGAAGTTCATACAGTTTATTCTCTTAATATTATACATGGAAAAACTGAAGCCAAAAGAGTGCAAAGTGACACATTAATAAATGGAAGAGATGATATTCAAATACAAGTTTTTTTCTTTCTTCCTTCCTTTTCTTTTTCTTTCTTTCTTTCTTTTTTATTACAAATCTAAGGCTAATTTCATTATATTTTTCTTCCTGTCATTTTGGCCTTTTGCATAGGGGGGGAAATATACTTAACAGAGAAATCTTGAAGAAATGTGTTGCTACTTCTTAGTACCATTCAAACAACTTCTTCATTTTAAGGTGAGCTCAGGAAAGGAGAATGACTCTCTTTCCCTGAAAGTCTGATTAGTCTGCAATTAGCCAGCACAAAGGGAGTCATTTCTGAAATGTTTATTTGGAGGCTTAGAATTTATCATCTACCACAATTGTTTTTCATTTCTCTGAATAGATCATTTATTTTTTGCAATTAAATTTTATCTTTTGAATTATCAAACTTTTCCCCCTTCTCCCTGTTACTGAAATCAGAAAGAAAAACAAAACTCATATAAGAAATGAGTATAATCAAGAAAAATTAATTCTTATGTTGCCCATATTAAAAATGAATGTCTTAATTCACATATTTAGTCTGTCACAGTTTTGCCAGGAGTTCTTCATCATTGGTCTTCTAGAATCTTGGTTGATCACAGTTCTTACTTTTTTTTTTAGAATGTTGCTATATTGTTCTGGTTCTACTCACATTACTCTGTTAATACAATTCTTCTCTGGGCTTTTCTGAAATAGTCTCACAATATCTTACAAAACAGTAATATTGTATTACATTCATATACTGTCATTTTGTTCAACCCTTCTCTGCTTGATGAACAATCCCTCAGTTTCTAGTTATTTGACAATATAAAAAGAACTAAATAAGACAAGGATAAAATAATGCCAGTGACTTGGTGTTAAGACCAATTATAGTAACCAATTTCAGTTTTATAGTCATCCTTATCTGACAGAAAATATTTGGTGCCAGTAATAAATTTAGGTAGACCTAGTCTTTATCTTATTGTGGTAAAATCCTTCTGCCCAAATAAGTCCTATGCTAAGACCTTATACTAGCATGAAAGGGGCTCCTACTTCTTAAAATTATGTCTCTGAAGTATAAACTCTGCAAGACCCTACTGAGTTGGAAAGATCAAAATATAGAATGATTAATGGAGAATATATATGCCAATTGAGGTTAAATTAAGAGAGACAGATGTTCAGATATCTTGCCACTAGGTGATTTTTTTTTTCAGCCAGGGCCCATACATTTTCTCCTAAACATGTGACCTGTGTTAGTGAAGGGGATTTCCAAATTATGAAATTATGGATTCTTAAAATACTGAAAAAAATTTTAAGAGGCTGAGTAAACAAACTGTTAGAGGAGGATGGATGATTAAACTGGAACAAAGTCATTATTGGTAGTAAGGAACTATTGAAATTCCTTTTTAAATTTTCTTCCTCAAATCATGAATGAAAGTCAACTTTAAACAGAGGATTTGCCTTTCTTCTTCCTGACATAACACAAGGACTAACTGTTCCCAGTTGGCTAACTCTTAACAATTGTGGCTGATTTCTCTTTTGGTTTTTCTTTGCTATTAGGCACTGTAGGTTAAAAGAGTTCAGCAAGCATTTGGAACTTTTCTTGCAGACTAGTAGAGAGACTGAAAGCCTAGAAACAGTATGAATAAGGAGACCTAGAGATTATGTATGGCATTATCTCTCTTCATTACATTAGAAAGAATATATATATATCTCACAAGGTATAAAAACTAAGCAGGTTCAAGATATGATGATTTCTCCATAATGCATACTTTCTATGAAAAGGAGAGATACCATTGAGAATTTATCTGAGACTATGAAAGATTAAGAAAGGGGGAAGTCAAAAAGTCATGCTAATAAGAGAATGAATTAGAGCTGGGAGAGGGCATACCAACATGGAGCTTACTCTCTTTTAATAACAGGGTGAGGCAAAAAATCCAGACTCAATTTGGCTGGATTCTCTTTCTAAAAAAGTTCCCATAAGGAATAATCTGGAGACATAAGCATATATGTCTCCAACAACTTTCACAGATTTTTCATTAAAAGTATATATATACATATATATATATATATATATATACATATATATATATATATATATATAAACATGTTGGTACAAATATAATCCCAGAGGATGGCCAATCAATTAGGCAAACAACAAGCATTTTAATGTGTACTATGTGGCAGGAACTAGCAAAATTAAAAAAGTGAAAAAGTCCCTATCTTTAAGAAGTTTACATTCTTGTATAAATATATACAAAATATATACAAGGTAATGGGGCATGGGATCTGGGGGAATTAGAAAAGTTTACTTTGGATTAATTTAATATAACTTGTCTATAACATATAATCTTATGGGGGGGTGGAATCAAGGCTAGGAATTTCATTGATAGAAGAAGTTCCCAATGAAGAGCTTCTTCTAATGTTGCCTGGAGCTCAGAGATGTTATATGAGTTCTTAGGGTCATACAGCCAGGATGTGGCAGAGTTAGGACTTGTACATAGTTGTCCTGATGGGTAGACCAGCTCTATCCCAGCCTGCCTCATTAGTCCATTACATAGTAAAGTGAAATATATATGTGTATGTATATGTGTGTGTTTATATCATAACATATTCTAGGGTAGCTATTTATATATCTTTTTTCTAGCTTAGTGGAGAAGTTAATTACTTATCTCAGAAACAACTGCAAAGATGATTTCCATTGCGATGAAGATATTATAGCTATAGAAATATACTTGTAAAATGAATTTATTATTAAACTTTAAATTTTACATTTAGATGTATTGATACCAATTGTATTCCTCAAACACATCATAGCAGTTGCAAAGTGACACATTTTTGTATATGTTGTACCAAATGATATCATCATTTTATTGAATATTATCTATTATGTACAAGGCACTGTGAGAGGTACTATTAGAGATACAAAAAAGAAATGGTTTCTTCCCTTAAGTTCTTTATAATTTAGTTGGATGGGGATAGAGAACACTCAAGGCATAAGCACATTAAAATCATATGTTGAAAGAAAGGATGTGGTTAATTAACAAATAAGCAATATAATTAATAAGGTCTACAAGAAAATATACATTTTAAAAAATTGAATATCTACTATTATCTTCAATATTATCTATCCTATAATATAATCTCTTTTCAAAAATGTTATCTCATATTTGGCAAATATTATCTTACTTGATCTATTGTAAATTCAAAGAAAGCAAGCAATGTAATTTAGCAATCATTTACAAAAAGAAGCAGTGATCACAAAAAAGTTTCATTAAAAACAGTTCATGGCATATAATTTCCATTTTTGGACAAGATTAGAAAACTGGTTTATAAAGGAAATGCTGTAGATATAGTTAACCTAGATTATAGTAATAGTATTTGCCACATTTTTTTCTTGCTATTATTATAGAAAAGATAGAGAGATTCTATCCAGATGATGGTACAATTAATCAAAAGTGAATGAATGAAAGAATCCTCAAAATAATCACTAATTCTTTATTGTCAGCTTGAATACATCCACTGGGGAAAGTCAGACAAGTGTGCTTGTCCCTGTACTGTTTATTATTGTTCATTAATTACTTAGGTAAAGTATAATTGGCTTGGATAGCAAATCTGAAGATAATACAAGACTTAAAGGAATAATTAACACACTGAATAATGGAATCAAGATTCCAAAAAAGAGCTTAGGTTAGAATACTGGACCAAATTTAATTAGATAACATTTAATAGGGATAAATATAAAGTTTTATATTTGTTTAAAAAAGTTTCATAAGTATAAGATGAAGACTGTCCATAGCTGAACAGAAAAGTTCATCTGAAAAATATTCAGGATTTTAATGTATTGCCATCTCAATATGGCATTGTGAGATGATGGCAAAAAAGGGCAATATGATCTTGAACTTCAATAAGAAAGATGTTGTGTCCAGCCTTAGTGAAGAGATAATCTCATTGTATTCTGTCTCTGTCACACCATTTCTGGAGGATTATTTGCATTCTGCTCATCATCATATTTAGGAATGGCACTGAAAACTGAAGAGTGCTCTAAGAAGGAGAATTAGGATAGCAAGAGACCTCTAGATCATTCTTTATGAGAATCAGTTTAAAGAATTGAGGATATTTAGACAAGAGCAAAGAAGATTTTGTGGATATGTTTATCTTTTCCTGTATATGCATTTATGTATATGTTCATATACAAAAACATATGTGTATATATATATGTATAAATGTGTGTGTGTAGACATGATGGAGGTGCTCAGACTGTCCCGTATGAAAGAGATTGGAGAGCAGAAGTAGGAGCAATGGGTGAATGCTGAAAAGAAAAAGATTTAGACTCAATGTAAGGGATTTTTTTTTAAACAATGGGAGCTATTCCAAAGTACAATAAGGATCACTAGTGGGTGGTGGGTTTCTTCTCACTTTAGGTCTTCAAATAAAAGTAGGATAACCAATCTTTACTATGGTGAGGAGGGAGTATGTTTTTTAAAATACAAATTTAACAGAGAAATCAGGCAACTTCATATCCTGTTCCCTCAGATCTCTCCCCATTCCTTGCCATTACTTTGTAAAAAATGTCCTTCTGTGATCTAAGTAGTTAGTCTGACTGTGAATATACTTTCTCCTCTATCATGGGTCTTTTATACTTCCATGCTGTTGGCTTTTGGCTGCTTTCAACTGTTGGAATGATGGTATATGGTTTTTCCATTTAGAACCCTCATATTTCTCAGAGATGGATGCAATCAGAATCGTTGGGAGAGTCTAGTCCAAATCCATTCCAGTTCAGGATGATTTGCCAGATTAGCTAGTTTTATAAACATGGTTGCTTTATTACACACCTAAAGAATGATGCTGTAACAGTGAAGCCTTCTGGAATGTCTGCAACAGACCATTAAATATCCACATTTGGGGCATAAGCAGATACACCATTATGCTTTGATAAAGGAAAACATTGTTGGATACAGCTTATGAAATCTTGGCTTGTATCCTTGAAGAAGCAAATTGAAAATAGATGGATAAACATTATCTTCCTTCAAGCCCCAGATTTATTTTAATGAATGTGTTTATTTAACAGTTGTGAGACAATGACATCTGGTTGTAGTGAAGAATCAGCCTAGTTAAAGTATTCCATTTTCCTTCTCCTTTGTTATTTTGTTTGTTATCCCATTTTAGGAGTAAAACAAACAAATATGGAAAAAAAATCTTACAAAACCAAATCCCTAAGAGACAATAAGAATAATAAGAAGTTATAAAATGATTTCAAGAGAAGGAATATATAATTACCAATGACATGTTCTCTCTAAATGGAAAAAAAGAACTGAGCATCTAGTCACTGATTTTGGAACTGCCTATGCTCATAAACAATCCAGATAGCTTAGCAGGGAAGAGTAAAGTGGTTTTTCCCTATTTTGTCAGAATAATCCAAGTTGGTATGTTCTTAATAATCCAAATAGCTAACTAGTTATCTACCCCTTTGTTTTGGCTATGTAGGCATGGACACTCAAACATCATAACTTGTACTTTTCAAAAATGATGCAAAATGATAGGATGATCTAAATTAGGAGGAAAAACCATCTGGGATGACAAAACCAATTCTCCACTGTTAAATTTCAAGTTGTTTTATTACCTAAAATGCTAACTTTGTGAATTTTTTTCTATAGCTGCTCTTTTGATGGAAACACAAACACCAAAAAGAAGCAAAGTTGGTTTGACTAAATTTAGTCAAGCCCCTATTTCATTACTTGACCTTTTATAAAAAATTCTAAATGGAAATTCTAGGAAATAAAGAAGTTCACGTTCTTATAGCATTATTAATTCAGCAATGCTGTGTGCACATAAAGTGACAAGTAAACTATAATTTACCATGCAAAATAAACAAGTATTAAGGATATTAACCAGAAAATATTGTATTATATTTCAATGGTGGTTTTATACATTTAGCCTGCAAAAGGAAACCACATCAAAAGTTTAATTAGCATTAATTTATGTTTATCTATATAGCACATTTTATATGTTAACATCTTTTAGTCTCAAATGATATGCACTTTGAAAGAAGTCTAGAAATTCTATTTAGACATAATATATGAATGACACAAAGTGATGTTTATGGAAGACAACTCCTGATGGCAAAAATATCTGGGTTCAAGTCTTGCCTCTGATTTATAGGAGTTGTGTGATCATGGATAAATCATTTAACTCATTGCTGTCCCAGACAGGTACCTAAGATTCTAAGTTGAAATCAAGTTGCTTATTTATGTAAATAAATATAGTAGAGGAATTTTCTAAACTGATACAATTAGAGGTTTGTACTCCCACATACAATATCTATCTATCTATCTATCTATCTATCTATCTATCTATCTATCTAT
>JAJPUD010000453.1:410757-428595 GCA_023553655.1 Myrmecobius fasciatus | reverse complement strand
TATCTATCTATCTATCTATCTATCTATCTATCTATCTATCTATCTATCTATCCATCCATCCATCCTTCTATCACAAGATCTCTTTTCTGATAAGAAAATCAGTCAGTTATAGTAAGTACTGGATTTGGACACTGAGTTTTTAATTTCTTTAAATGTTCAAAGGAACTTATGTTTTTCACCAGATTTAGTTTATGGTACAAATTTAGAAGAAAAAAGTATGGTATTTAAAGTCAGAACTTGCAGGTGTCCATTCTAGCTCCGCAATTACTATCTGAGGAAGACCCTAAACTTCTGTGATCCTCAATATCCTCATCTTTAAAATGAGGGATCTTCTAGGCTCTTTTCCAGCTCTACATCTATGATTTTATGAATCTATTTTTTCTCTGAGTGACTTAGACAACAGTTATCTGTTTCCAATGCTTGTGTCCACTTTTTATGACTGTAGCATTTGGCAACTGTCATTCAATCAGAAGGTCACATATGGTCATCTAATCAAAGAGAAGGGATATTCTGGGCTGTATGCCAGGAGCTGTCTTGAATATCATATATAAATGCTTGAAAAACTCTTGACTTTGTCAGTTTGGGTGCTAACATAGATTGTATCCCCTCTTAAAAAGTTAAAGTGGCCAAAAAATTTATCACTCTGCAGTCAACCTTAGCGTGATCTGCTCTAAAACTAGTTGAATTGCTCTTTGGGTGACAGACTTAATGACTGTCACAGGTGTCTTGGTAGGAGGCTTTGTCTTTTAATGGGAACTACTAGAACTCCTTCTTAGGATGCACAGTCTTCACAACTCAGAAGCATTTCTATGACATGTTGTAGAAGTTAAATAGGACTTTTGAGGAATGAAAAATTTAGAGTAATAAAATGGTAAAGTTTAAAAGGGCCTTATGTATCATCTAGGGAAACCACATTTCTAGAAGAGGAAATAAGTTCAGATAGGCTAAATAACTTGACCAAACTCAGAAAGTTAATTAAAGCCAAGACTCCTGATCATTCATTTTTCTTTCTACTATGCTATCCTTACTTTTTAAGGGCAGCTAGATGGCTCAGTGGCCGGGAATCAAGAAGACTCCAGTTCAAATCCAGCCTCAGATACTTACTAGTGATGCATGATCCTGATCAGATCACATAACCCTGTTCACCTGTTTCCTCATCTATAAAGTGAGCTAGAAAAGGAAACACTTAACTACTACAATGTCTGTCAAGAAAACCCAAAAAGGGTTATAATTGAAACAACTGAACAACAAAAATGCTTATTTTTATAGATTATTTCACAATGAACTTAACTTGAAAAAAGACATAAACTTTGATCATTACAAAGACAAGTATACATAAAATATAAAGTAGCTTTTCTAAAAGATACAGATTGGAGGTTAAAAGAGAAATTGATTCTTTTGGGGTCAAGCTGATCTTTTTATGGTACAATGTAAAGATCAGTCCTCTTCATAATCACTCTCCTTATAAGTCTCTAATTAGTATCTACTATTTAGAAAGCCTAACTAGTTCCATAAGTTAAAAACAAAAAACAAAAAGAAAAACCATCATGAGCTATTTAATACTATAACAATAAAAATCACTTTGTTCAATAGTCTTTTGTTAATATCAAGTGATGCATGAAACTGGGAGGTATCTTTGCCAAAGGCGTCCTTCATCATTATGGAAGAGATTTAGAATGTAATCCAAATTACTGATGAGATCTTCCAGTTTCACTAAAAATATTCTTGAAAAGGGGGGAGGGGGCAATGAAACAAATAGCTAAAGTATTTTATTGGCTTGCAACTTTGTTTGCTAACACTATAGAATGAAAATTTTGGTTAGATTTAATTCAAGGATATTAACAAATAAGTACAAATAGGACTTTTCAAAAAGGTGTCTTTCTGCCAACTTAGCAACTGTCTGAATATTATCCAATGATAAGGCACTGGCATAAGTTGAACCAAAGCTAGCACTTTTCAAGATAAATCCTAATTTTAAATTCTTGCCTGCATTTAAGTTAAAAAACAATTTTAATATAATTTCAATTAAATAAATACTACAAAGTATTTATTTGTGATATATTGCTGTAGTCAATATTTTATTTAAACATTTTATATCAATATTCATTGTTGTTATTAGGTTATAGTTTTCCCCTCTGTTTTCTTTATCTCTGATTTAGGAATCAAGATCATAAGATGCTTTCTTTTCTTATTTTTGCAAACAGTTTATAAAATGTTTAAATTATTCTTCACTTTTTTATAGAATTCAGTTATAAATCCACTTGATTTTGGATTTTTTATTTGGAAGTTCATTTGCAATTTATTTAATTTCTTTTCCTAATAGTGGGTAGTTTTGATTCCTATTTCATGTGTTATTAATTTCTTTTCTTTCCTTTCTTTTTTTTCAAATCTCAGTAGTATTTTATTTTCCAAAATACATGCAAAGATAGTTTTCACCATTCATTTTTGTAAGACTTTGTGTTTCAAATTTTTCTCCCTCCCTCTCTTACCACTGCCCTTCCCAAGGTTAAAAATGTCAATTCTTAAATATATTTCCATATTTGTCATGTTGTGTAAGAAAAAATGGACCAAAAGGGGAAAAACTATAACAAACAAACAAACAAACAAACAAAGGTGAAAATGTTATTCTTTGATCCACATTCACTTTCCATAACTCTCTCTCTGGGTGAATTTGGCATTTTCCATTTCAAATCTATTGGAATTGCCCTGAATCACTGCATTTTTGAGAAGAGTTCAAGTTTATCACAGTTGATCATTACATAATCTTGTTACTGTGATAATGTTCTCTTGATTCTGTTCGCTTCACTTATCATCAGTTCATGTAAGTCTTCCCCATTAGAGAAGAAAATGGGAAAAATGATGGGTGAAACTATTTTTACACATAATTAGAGTATACAAGTAGAAGCCTTTATAAAGGAGGAAGATATGGGGAAAGCAGGCACCACCTGGACCTCATTTTCACATAAATGGCTAGGTATTAGAACACACATACACATTAAAAATTGATATAGAAATACTTTCAACTCAACAGTAAAATTATAAATTATAATTTATAATTATAAAATTATCTATAAAATTATAGAGAGGGAAAAGAGAGAGAGAAAGGGATAGAATCAGGGAGCAGTAAACAAATAAAACCCAAGTTTATATGGGGAATCATGAAGAAGAATTTAAAAAGAAAGGGAGAAAATAATTGGTGTCTGAATGAGAGAAACAGAAGCATGTAGAAATAGAAGACAATCACATCAATATAGAGAAAAAGTGTTGCTCACAATCTTGCCCAGTGAGTCTCATCTTCTCTGTAAAGAGGAGATGAGGAGCAAAGAAACAAAAAGTTTTTATGAAGAGGGAAAAGGGAAATTCACAATTATTTATTTTTGTCTGCATTATAATCAGTCTCTTCCACTGTTTTTTATTGGAGAAGATGATGATGATAGTGGTGGTGGTGGTGATTATTGCAAAGTCCTCACTATAAATTGCATTATTCAGAAAAACAAAATCTCACTATGGCTATACCTTGATAGATAAACAGATATAGATTAAAAGTTGATATAGATCTCTATTAAGTTCATTACCTCTCTTGCAGGAGGTGAGTGACATGTTTCATTTTTATTTTCCTGGACTCTTGGCTTGTGGTTGCATTATTCTAAGACTCTGCTTTTAGTTGTATGGACAAGACATAAAATTAATCCATTAATATGCATATTATGGACAGACATATCAAAGAAGATGAAGTCAAGTCCAGAATTGAAAAGGAGAATAAATATAGGATTTGGGAAATTGCACAGTGATTTTAATGATTTCAAGATTTTCCCTGAAAAAAAAAACTCATCTTTTTATTAACAGTATTCTTCTAGTTATTCTGTATGGTTGTGAGTCAGGGAACACTACATTCTGAAAACACATAAAGTTAAGAGTCAATAAAAAAGCATGAATAAGTCATGGCACATAAATCAAGCATTGTGCAAGAGAATCAGCATAAAGGTGTTATAAGAGAGATGTATGACTGGAAATTCAGTGGGAAGTGGCAGTGATATGGAAAGAGCAAGGATAATCTATACAGTCCTTGTATTATATTGATATACATCCAATGTTTAAAGAGTCTCTGGGGAGAATTTACATAAGGACATAGACAAGTGTCTCCTAGGAGAAGAGGATTTGTTTACAAACTATGTACTCTCACCCTTTGACTCATACTTTTCATCTCTATATTAATACAATCAAAGTGATTGTAATGATGATCAATCAACTCTTCATTTTTTGTGCTATTAGAACTCTCTTCTTTACACATTCTGTTCTAAACATATGGGGGCCAGATCTTCCATTGTCACATCAATGATAGTTCTTAATAATAAGCATCAAAGGAACATATTGATTCTCTTTAAATAGCAGGGGAATTTGCAGATATACATAACAGCTGTAGGCACTTACCTATCTTCGCCCTTCTTCCCCTCCACCACCTTCTTTCTTGATGCATCTGTCTGCCTTTCAACTTGAAGTTTCTAGAATCTAACTATGCTGGATGATGTATCCAGGTGCTTTCATTCTGCTTTACTTTAAACAAAAATTTCCTATGTCGATCATTTCCTTCTACCCTTGAACTCTCTTTGACAAGTCACTTCCTGGCCACGAGGAAGAATAAAAAGGTGGAAAGAAAGCTCAATTAGTTGGAAGATTTGGATGATAGCTATTGGCAAGCCAGTCAACTTTTCTGAGTTTCTGTTTAATCACCTGGAATTTGGGCAATATGGGTAATAAAATTTGCACTACTTTCTTCACAAGGCTGTGGAAAAAAATATGGGTAAATGCTAATATGCTATAAAATATGAGTTATTATCACCAATGTTAACTCCTTTATTACTCTGTTCCATTGATAGAGTAGGAGAGATTGATGAACCCTGCATCCTGGTTTGGTCCCAATCATGAAGCTTCTGAAACTTCACCCATTCTATAGAATTTGGGATTTGATGGTTGAGAGGAATTGTGGGGTTTGTGTATGTATAATACTGAAAGTTTGAGGTCAGTAAAAAGATTCAAGAAATAGTAGCTCCTAGTAGAAAGACCAGAGGGATTTCTTTCTCTTCTTAGCTTGGTTTTAGCTCTACTCCATCCAATAGTCCAGTGAAGAAGAATTTGCTGTGATGATGAAATATAGAATCTAACCAATGAACCAGTTGCTCTCAGTTTCATCATAAAGCAGTCAGAGAGCAGAATCAAAGTCAGGAGTTGTCTTTCTGCTTTCTTTGGGGTAGCCCCAATTTATTGTCAAGGGGTAAACAGATTGATAGTTCTATCTAATTAGAATTTAGAACTTAGCATCCACTCTTGAAGTCCTTTTCCTTTTTTTAATGGCTTTTATTTCAGTGAGTAAAATGACCCTGGCATAAAGGAGTAAACTCTACAGAGAAGTGAATAAGCATGCTTGAAATCTGCATACAGATATATATATTTTTTTTACTTAGCATAGAATCTATTAGCAAAATGACAGTACTCAATAACTAGAAGTAATTTATAAAAAACAAAAAACAATAACATATCACCAAATGGCTGCCAGGCTACAGCTTTCATAAACCCTTGAATCTGCCCAAATTTAGACTCACATGAACTCAGTTCAAGGAATAATCCTAGTCCTAGAGTCCCAGAGAGATCCTAGCCAAGTGTTCCAGGAAAATGTGAAGACAGAGATTTCTCTCAGTTGTGTGAATCTGGGTAGATTTCATGGAGGAATAATAAAAAAAATATTAGTTTACGTATCACTCTGTATTTTTTAAAATGCTTTTCTTACAATAACCTATTGAACTGGGAATTATTAGCTACCTTTTATATGTAGCATGTTGTGACCTTACCCTACCAGATTAAGACCTGTTATATTTCCCCTTCTTGGCTGTAGAAGTGCCCTGAGGCTTAAGGACTACATCTAATGCTATCATCTTAAATTCCCACTGATTATGTTTCTTCATGTTAGGTACTGTGAAAGATTAGTGCCTCAGAACCATTTAACTACTTAATTTGAAACTAAAGAAAGAACAAAAGTAAAAATATCCCTCCCTCCCTCAATGCCTTATGGATGTTACTGTCTCTTATTCATCCTACTCTCTCCTGTTATTGATTCAGTCTGGAGAGCCACTTGTGAATATACTAATCTGAGTTACATGTAGATGAAAAAACTTGCCAGTGGTTTAGTGACAGAGCTGAAGCAAGAATTGTTTTTTTTTCTCAGTTAAATAGGGATGGTTCTTCTGTTACCAGCATTGATGATCCAGCATGAGTTTGACACATTTTAAAGCAATGTTTGTGGAATCACCTATCTTTCATCATTCCATGAGACTTTAGTTCCCCCAGGAATGATTATTAGTTTTGGAGCTGGCTATGGTATTCCCATGCTATAATGAGTCTCCAAAATAATATGCTTTGGTAATCTCACCCTAACTAACACAGAATAAGAAACTCCTCAAGGGCAGAAATTATGTTGTTTTCATTTTTGTAATACTTACACCTTGCAGAGCTGTAGCACTTTGCAGGCATCTGAGAAATTTGTTGTTGCTATTAACTCATTAAATGACTCTCCATAGAATCCTTTCATTGTAATACATATAACTTTAATCATCACAAAATAAATATCTACACATTGTGAAAAACAGAATATTTTCTAACATTAAGAAAGCATTTAAAATAGTAGTTAGAAAGTATCACTCAACAAACATTGTACATAATAACAGTGATATCGTAATGGCAATCAACTGTAAAAGATTTAGCTACTCTGATCAATACAACAATCCATAAGAGTTCCAAGTGACTCAATAAAAAATATTACCCAGCTCCAGAGAGACAGAGAGAGACAGAGACAGAGACAGGGGCAGAGAGACATAGAGAGAGAAAGAAAGAGAAAGAGAGAGAGAGAGAGAGAGAGAGAGAGAGAGCAAGACAGTGTGCTGATGGATACTGAATGCAGATTGAAGCATATTTTCTTTCATTTTCTTGCTTTTTAAAATTATCTTTCAGCATAGCTAATGTAGAAATATATTTTACATGACATCATACATATAATAAGGTATCAGATTTCTTGCATTCTCAGTGGGTGGGGAAAGGGGAAGGGAGGGAATTTGGAACCAAAAAATACATACACACATATACAGTATAAAAAAAAGGATCACTGATTGTAACTATTCCCATGTGTTCTGGACTCTATAGCTGCCTCTCATGCCTTTGTCTAGTTCCAATTTTTGATCTAGTTTGTCCAGTGCCATTCTATGGGAGATGATAAAACATCTTGAGGGTTCTTTTGCCCAGTGAATTTTATGCTTGTGAAATCTGGTAAAAAAAATGTTATGAATTACTTTAAAGGGGAGGAGATAGCATAAAACTTAATCCTTTAACCTGTGCAGTAGAAGATAGATAGATACAATGGGGGTGGAAGTGTCAAATGGCCAACCAATTAGCCACAGCACTTGTTCATATGCCTAAGTTTCAGGACTTTTCTGGCAACCCTGGCAGTAATATCTCTTTCAGTCTCTCTTTCTTTAACTTGTTATATTTGGTTGGTTTCCTTCAGCACTAATCACTCCAAATTTATGGAATCATAGAATCTCAGAATTTAAAAAAAAAAAAAAGCATCTCAGAGTCTTTCAAGTCCAACCCATATCTGAGCAAAAATTTCCTTTCCAAAATATCCAACAAGGTCTGTCCAACTTTGACTTGAAGAACTAAAGTGAAAGAGAAACTGCTGATTTAGTTAGTTTAGATCTTTACACAGTTCTCTAATTGTTAGGTATTTCTTCCTTTAGATATTTCTCTAAATATTAGGTATTGCTTCCTTTATATCAAGACCACATTTATCTCTGTAACCTCCAATTGCTGCTCCTAAATCTGCCCTCTGAGACCAAGAAGAACAAGTCTATTTCTTCTTCCACATGACAATCCTTCAAATATTTAATATCATGTGTTCCCTGCCCTCTCTTTTCCAGAATGAATATCCCCAATTCTTGTGATCAGTCCTCATATGACATGTTCTCAATGTTTTTCATTATCCTAGTTGTCCTCCTCTGGATGTTTTTCAGTGTCCAGATTCATGGAACCTTGGATTTTTGGCCCCATGTTTTTCAACAGTTATTTTAGTCTATGGCTTTTCTTCTTCTACCCAGAAGAATATAAAGGGTAGTATTGTGGGAAAAGCACTAGCTCTAGAACTAGGCACGAAATTACTTTCTTTCCTTGAACTTCACAAAGAGAGAACAGAATTAGGTCTCTAAAGACTTTTCCATCCCTAAATTACAAAATCATAGATTTTAATTTGGAAGTAACCTCAGAGTACAAGTCAGTCTTCATTTTACAGATGAGGAAACTGAATCACAGAGAGGTTAGGTAGTAAACTCTTTAACCAATAAATTCTGTCCTCCCCTTCCAAGATAGTGAAATACTTCCATCTACTCTTTTTTTTTTTTGATTTATTTATTTATTTTTATTTTTATTTTTTTAATTTAATTTAATTTTTTTAATTTTATTTGCATAACATATGTGTGGGTAATTCTTCAACAATAACCCTTACAGAGCTTTCCGTTACAAATTTTTCCCCCAACTCCCCACCCCTCCCCTAGATGGCAGGATATCCACTACATGTTAATTATGTTAAAATATTGGTAAATCGAATATATGTATACATATTTCCAAACTTGTCATTGTTGTGCAAGAAAAATCTTGTCTACACAAACGATATATCAGATAAAGGAAACACAATGTAAGCAAACATCAATCAAGGAGTATGAGAATGTTATGTTGTGGTCCACATTTCACATCCCTCTCTCTGGGTGCATATGGCTTTCTTCAGTGAACAATTGGAGGTGGTTTGAAACATTTCATTGTTGAAGAGAGCCATGTCCATCAGAATTGATCGTCATATAGTACTGTTGTTGCCGTGTATAATGATCTCCTGGTTCTGCTCATTTCACTCAGCATCAGTTCATGTAAGTCTCTCCAGGCCTCTCTGAAATCATCTTGCTGGTCATTTCTTACAGAACAATAATATTCCATAGTATTCATATACCATAATTTATTCAGCCATTCTCCAATTGATGGGCATCTTTTCAATTTCCAGTTTCTTGCCACTACACCATCTACTCTTATACTAAACAATGCTCTTTAAGTGTGTCTTGCCTAGGATATTTTTTCTTCAGATTATAAACCCCAATCAGAGAGAGACACTGTCATTTTGAATTAACTATTGTATCAGTCCCCATACTAAGCTGAGCACTGAAGAAATATGAAATGGCTCCAGGACTCCTGAAGGTACAGGCATTGCTAAGGCAATTGGGAAAATAGAAAGAAGAGGTAAATTGATTTAGTTAAATTTTATTCTCTGCTTTTCTAAAAAAACAAAATTGGGGTGGGTGAGGAAGGAAGGGGAAAGTCAGCTATTGAATTAATACTTTATATGTTTAGACTGATAAAATCCTGACTTGTCCAAAAAAGAGAAAACAGGAGCTGTCATTGTTCATTCCCCTAGGCTTTTCACACTTCTCTTATGTTCATTTCAAATTAAAGACACAGTTGGTGAACTATTTGTTGTTGAGAAAGTATATTTCCTTAGAAAACTGAGCAAGGCTAATTCAAATAGATTTTCAATTAGAAAATAATTCCTTATATGAAATAGTTTATCAACCTCCTCTAACACTTCATCCTTTTATATGTACTGCCCCATTTAATTCTATATTTAATAATTAGATTGCAAAGAGACAAATGACTTATTAATTATTCTAATAAAATTGAAATAGAATATTCCTGTATATGTGCAAGAACTAGACAAATGTGTCCGAGATGACCTTTTGAGTGTAGCTGAAATATTATGATGAGAAACAACACCAGATAAAAAATGTTAAGCTATCATATAGGGTAAGACATTTTAATGTATTAGACAAAAATCACATTTAGCATGCTCAATTTACTAAGTGAGATCAAAATAAAACAACATTCTTTTCCTGTTTGTGGACATTGAATAAGACTTTGGCTGGTAAAGCTAGCAAGTAGGGACAAGCAATGACTTATACTAGATTAGGCAAATCATATCTATTTTCTGAGGGGATCTATATTGATATTAAAAAGGAAAGAAAATCTTCTATTACTCTGTGTTACAGTCATAGATTTGCAAGCAGGGATAGAAAGAATTTCAAATATATCTGCCATCCATAACTGTGTCGATTGGACAGAAACTAGAAGAATATAAGCTCCTCAAAAGTAAATAATACAATTGGAGAGAGTATTGGACTTGGAGTTAGGAAGTTCTGGGTTTCAAATCAGACTCAGACACTTTCTGTGAGCCTTTAGTAAATGACTTAATCTCTCTATTATTTTAGTTTCTTTATCTGTAAAATGGGGATAATAAAAGTACCTCCCTCTAATGTTTGTTGTAATAATAAAATGAGATAATATTTCTAAAGTGATTTGCAAACCTTCAAGTGCTATATAATTTTAGTGATCTGCTTCATTTTTATTTTGTATCCCTTGTGTGCCATAGATGCTTCCTAAATACTTACCAGATTGGTGGTTCTTTCTAGGACCAAACTTTTAAAATTTCACTTACGTTCAGGATGTTGAATAAGTTATTCTACTTTTGTTCTAGCATCTAGAGAGATGGTTGTGGTCAGTATCTTTCATTATCATAGCCCTTTAGACACTGAAAACTGATAAGTAAGGTAACTTGTCTTTTTATTCTATAGATTAAATAATTCAGCCTGTGTATTTTCTCACATGTCCTATTTTTATACTTTTTATTTGTTTTTCTTTAATTTACTTATATTTTTCTTGAAATATTTATAAGTGGGGCAGCTAGGTCATGCAGTGGATAGAGCACCAGCCCTGAAGTCAGGAGGACCTGAGTTCAAATGTGTCCTCAGATACATAACACTTCCTGACTATATGACCCTGGGTAAGTCATTTAACCCCAATTGCTTCAGAAAAAAAAAAGAAAAAAAAAGAAATATTTATAAGTTGAACACTAACAAGGACTGGAAAGCAAACCATTTGCCTCTTTTTAAAAATCATTAAATTATTTGTGGTTTATACCTTCTGGTTCACTAGGATTCATAGATCTTTTTCTGCTGAAAAGAACTAGCCAACAGAGCATGAGCTTTATATCTTCTAGCAAGCTATAATTTCTGACACGTTCTTTTTTTCATAGAAAAAAAGTTTTTCCCCAGTGACATGTGATATGATATTCTGCCCCCCATTATACATGTACATTCATATTTTTTACACATTTCCATATGAATCATGTGGGGAGAGAAAAATCTGACAAAAGGGAAAATCATGAGGGAAAAAAAAGAGAAAAAAATGAACATAGCATGTGTTGATTTACATTCAGTTTTTATAGTTCTCTGTCTGGATAGAGATCATGTTTTCCATCCAGAGTTTATTAGGATTGCCTTGGATCACTGAACTGCTGAGAAGAACCAAGACGAACCAACTATCATAGTTGATCATCACACAATCTTGCTGTTGCTTCATACAATGTTTTTCTGATTCTGCTTGTTTCACTCAGCATGAGTTCATATAAATATTTCAAAATCTTTCTAAAATCAGCTTGTTCTTTCCTGGTACTTATGCTTAAAGAACTTAATGCTATTTTTGATTCTAATTTCTTTAATCTTTCAAAGTTTATTCCTCTTTCAACCTCCCTCTTCTCACTCCTTTACACTATCCAATTGATTGTATAGAAACCCTTCATCATCAAGTCATAGAATGTATTGGAAGAAGCTTAGAGATTAGGTAGTTCCAGTCCCTTCTCTTCTCCCCTCCCTCCAGTTATTTTTAAAATGACCTTTGAACTGTTAGGAAAAAATATTGGAAACTAGATTGGTTAATTTGGGTGGCCAAGTTCTGTACATTGAGCACTCTGCCATGTTGCCTTTCACATATAACATTTCAGATGAGATATCTGAGTGAGCTCAGTTTGAGCAAAGCAGCCAATACTCAGGGTAGTTCTGTTAATCTCCTCTTTATAATTTATATTAGGCAGCTAGGTGGCAAAATAGATAGAATGCCAGGCGCAGTGTTAGGGACACCTGAATTCAAATGTAGCCTCAAACACTTATTAGCTGTGTGACCCTGACCAAGTTACTTAACCTTGTTTGCCTCAGTTTCTCACATGTAAAATGAGCCTGAAAAAGAATGACAAACAACTCCAGGATCTTTGCCAAGAAAACTTCAAATGAGGTCATGAAGAATTGGACACAACTGAAAATTACTGAATGACAACATTTTAAATTATGAGCAAATCATCATAGTACATGAGCAGAGGATGAAGCATCCAAATGTGGAGATGGAATATACACATATATGATAAAATTAAGCTTGCAATGTGAATCTGATAATCATGATACCAAAAACTGATATGGAATTGCATGGAAATTGGGAATAACAAGGCTTTGGGATCAGAGGACCTAGTTTCAAATTCTGCCTCTATTTCTTACAATCTATGTAACTTTGGGGAAACCATTTTTATCTCTGTATTTTTTTTTGTGAAAGGAGATGGTTACTTAGATGAGATATTAGCTCTAAATCAGTGTCTTTTTGTAAAAGGGGATTGTTACTTAGATGAGATATTAGCTCTAAATCCTATGAGTCTTTCTTATTCATTTTTGGCTTAAAATTTCTTTTAAAAGGAGACAAAGCCTTTCATTCCAATGAGTTATTTTCATTTCACAATTAGAGTTTATTTAATTTGCAATAGCTAGCAGGATTAATACAAGAATTTAAAAATATAAATAATGACACCAGATATTTAATTATTTCAAGAGGAAAAGCCCACTAGAAAATAAGAGAGCCCTAGGTACTTTAGTAGGATATGCTGCTGAACTGAGAGGCAAGGATTAAGGAGTGAGTTAAGGAAGAAGCACAAAGAGAATACTACAAATATCAAGGATGTCCTTTGTAGACAAGAGTTTTACCTTAGATCTTAACTTATCTTTATTAGTATCTGGACAAAGATACTTTATGTCCAAAGGTACTTTTCTCCAAGATACTTTAGGAACTTCCCAACCCTATCTTGACTTTTTGGGATAAGCAACGAATTCCTATGTAGAATGGTTCCCATGTAAAGCTTTTTTTAAAAAAATAAAGAGGAAAAAAAAAAGCACTTCATCAAAACTAATCATCATATCTGTAATGTCTGACAGCATATGCTGAATTTTTGCAGTCTGATAAATTCATTTTTACAATACAAATAATAACAATAATAAATTCTATCTCATTGCAACTCTAAGTCTTAAATATATATGCTTTCGACAGTTGCACTTATGGCACAATTCTCTTTTCATTCAATATATAGTCATCTGCTCATAAATGACAAAAAGCATTAGTCCAAATGAGAGTGTCTGATCTTGTTAGTTTAGGGTTTGATGGGATAGTGGATAGAGTATCAGGCCTGGAGTCAGAAAAACCTGAATTCAAATCTGGCCTCAGATGTTTACTAGCTATGTGATCCTGTGAAACAACTAATGCTTTTTACCTCCATTTCCCTCATCTACATAAAATGAACTGGATTAGGATGTGGCAAATCAATCCAAAGTCTTTGCCAAGAAAACTCCAAATGGGTCACAAAGAGTCAGACACAACTGAAATGATTCAATGCCACCACCACCAACAAAAGACAATTATTTGGTCTTTAATTAGATTATCTGGATGCCTGCTGGATTTCTGGAGTTATTATGTTTCTAAAACAAAGGGATTGTTTGTGAGCATCATGCTAGACTAGACGTGCATTTTCTTTCATGGCAGGATTTCTAGACTGGCTGACTAAAAGAAGGCTGACAGTATATCTAGATTTCAGAAAAATTTGATAAATCATTGAAGGTAGCACAGGATAAAATATATTTACTCTAGAGTCAGAAGACCTGGCTTTAAATATCACCTCTGATGTTAACTGCATATGGGGCATTAGGAAACTCACTTAACAACTATGAACTTCACTTTTTTATTTATAAAAATGAGGAATTTGCACCAAATGAGTTCTGTAGTCCATTTTACCTCTGGATCTATGAACCTATGGTCCTAAGTATCTCATAGTATTCATATTATAATTTGGAGAGAATTAAGTAGTTTCAGAACTTACTGAATGCCTATATCTACCAAGTAGTCATGAAAACTTGAAATTACCTTGGCTGAAATTTAACATCCCTTAAGAAGGAAGCCTCTAGGCAGAGATGGCTTTAATAAAATGTCTCAGGAATTTGTCTTTGACCCTGGGCTTTTGCATTTTTTATCAGTGACTCAGATGAAAGCATAAATGGAACATTCAAATTTGCAGATGACATAAACTGGAAAAGGTAGTCAATATGATGAATGACAAAGCTGGGTTTCAAAATAATCTCAATAAGTCTAAAATTTTGGACTGAAGGTAAGGAGAAACTCCAGAGATGATTGTAAAGTCTTACAGCTGACCTTAAAAAAATCAACTTCAGAAATGCAAGATGGGGATGGGAAAACATGGTGAAATGACAGTTTCTTCAAAAAATACTGTAAATTTTAATGGACTTGCAACTCAGTATGAATCACCAAGGTATTATGGTGACCAAAAAAAGCTGATGTTTACATTAAGAGTTCCCAAAGGTTGGAGGCTGGGGTCCTGCTCTATTATATATTGTCTATTGACCATTAGTACTATTAGTCATGGGCACTATATTTTAGGAAGGTCATTGATAAGAGAGCATTCAGAGAAGGGAGACCAGAATGGTGAAAGGACTTGAGTTCTTACAATATTAGCAGCAATGGAAAGGAGAGGAGAACAGAATATTTTGGGAAGGAAGATCATAGCATTTGTCAAGTACTGAAAGGCTATTATGTGAAAGAGGCATTAGTATTTTTTCTGCTTGGTCCCAGAAGGCAGAAGCAGGATCAGTAGGCAGAAGTTGCATGGTCAATTGATCAATAAGTATTTATGAAGTACCTTAGTGCCTACTATGTGGCAGACATTTTAGTAAACACCAAGTCAGAAATATCTTGATGTAAGGCAAAACCTAACAATTGGAATTGACTTAAAGTGGTGGTAGTGAAGACTTCTAGTAAGGCATTCAGAAACCTTGGAAGTCTTCAAGCAAAGGCCAGACGAATATTTGTTGGGATGCTATGACGGAGATTGTTCTTCAGATATGAGTTGCACTAGATAATCACTGAGCTTCCTTCTAAGTCTGTGATTCTGTATTAACAACTTAGATCTATGCAGCATTTTAAGATTTACAAAACTTTTTCAACACTACAATGATGTAGAGAGTTCATTTTATAGGAAAAAAAAACAGGCTCAGAGAGATTAGATTTCTTCATTGTATTTAGGATTTTTAACTAGCATGCATTTTAGAACTTACATGCTTTTCCCCAATCATTTTTTAAAAATTATTATTATTATTATTATTTTTTTTTTGCTGAGGCAATTGGGGTTAAGTGACTTGCCAAGGGTCACACAGCTAGGGAATGTTAAGTGTCTGAGATCAGATTTGAACCCAGGTCCTCCTGACTTCAGGGCTGGTGCTCTATTCACTGCGCCACCTAGCTGCCCCTCCCCAATCATTTTAGACACAGAGAAACAAAGTTAATTTGCCCAGAATACACTATTAGTAGGTATAAGAGCTGGAATTATTATTGAAGAGAAATATATGATCACTAGTATTTTCATTTAAATTAGCAAAAATTCCTGAAGTGAAGGAAATTAATTATAACTAATGGATTTCTATCCTTTCATCTTTTAGTGACCTAGTAGAAGATCACTGGAGTGGAAAGCTTATTCTTTCTATTGACTGCCTTATGTACTTTGCACAAAATACATGCAAGAATCTGACCATTTGAATAATCAGTAAATTCACCACTTAATGAGAATTTGGACTATTTCTGGTATCTCTAATCTTGAAATTAATTTTTAAAATTTAAAAACAATTATTTTTCCATATGCCATTCAACTTGATGACTTTTCCCAAAATGACCTGAAGAGCTTAAGTCAACTTCTAACACATTTACCAACTTTTTTGGACTAGGAACATATCAATGGTGTTTTGTGAATTTCCTATCCTCTTTGATCCTTATTTTACCTCTGTCAGCATTTTGTTTTGTTTGAATAATTTCTTTAGAAATCAAAATAAATAAAAATTAATTTACCAAAGCAGGAAATGATTGATCTAATGAATGAGGAAAGTTGCTTAACTTACTCTGATGGTCTGAAAACAGAGACCTTAAAAAGTCTTAAGCTAAAATTTAGATAATATATACAAATATGTGACTTAGTTTATCTACTAATAACTAGGAGTTAAAGGCCTCATGTTCTTTTTTTTTGACATGATGAGATTATTATAGGAAATGATTTTATTCTTTTAACAAACTCAACTAGTTTATCTCTTAAGTTTGATTGTTTGTAGAGTTGATAGATTTTCATTAAAGAGAAATAAAGATTATTTTCATTTCAAAGTCCACTGGCAACTTAGATGTACTGGCTGTGCCAATATACACAAAGTGAAGTGAACAATGGTGGCCACTTTCTGGATAAATTTGCCAAGAAAAAAATCCTTGCTTTGTCTGTCCTCAAACTTTTTTTTCACTCTCATGTGGAGTCATCAGACAAAGTTTATTAGTTTTAAATAGGGCCAGCAGGCAATTCAATAAACATTTATAAGTGCTTTCTGAGTGTAAGGGATTGACTTGGACTTTAAAAAAAGATTTACTCACTTAAATTCAATTCACTCCCAAATCAAGACAATACCCTTGTGATTTTATCATCCTTTTCCAAAATGAAGGACCAAAAACAACAAGAAGAAAAGATATATTAAAAATAGATACTTTTCTTACTTTTAATCCATGTAGAGAAAATGACTCTCATTTGAAATTTCTTTAGCAGGAAAGATATGGTTTATAATGTATATTATACACAATATACACAATAGTGTATAATTGTTTGGAATAAGGAACTGAAGGTAAAAATCACACCAAAGGAAGGAGAAGAAAAACAGCCTAGAAAGGGGAGGGACAATAGATATGCTAAAGACAAAATACTTTGCTATGATTTTGTAACAGGCAGCTCTTGGGTTAGAATGAATCAGAGAGTTGTCTTAATCCTTCACTTCAATGCATGTGCAATCCAAGTATTGTGAGTTAGAGATAGAAAACCAGTTGTATATCTGGAAACAAGAAAAAAAAATGTAGCATTCTCACAGAAGTCTATTTAATATCCAGGAAACTCTCACCATATGCACTTTGAGAAAATGGTTCTTCATAAAGTTTTCAAAAGCTCTCCCTAAAGCCTTCAAATCCTTTGAACTTTTAGTTCACTGTATGTTGATTCTTAAACCTGACTGATGGATTAAATAACTCAGTCATTTAGTTAATGAAAGAGAAAGATCAGATTTCCAAAGAACTATCTAATCTGTCTCTGTGTCTCTCCCCTCAGCCCCAGTCTTTCAGAGTGATACTGTTCTAGTAATCTCAGAACTTCCCCAGTGAGGAAATATTCTTTACCAAAATACATATGCAACTCTTTCACAACTTATAGGTATAGAAAGTTACAAGGGGCATTGAAGAGTTAAGTGACCTCAGAATCAGAGAGAGAGAGAGAAAGAGAAAGAGAGGGAGAGAGAGGGTGGGGGAGAGAGAGAAAAAGAGAAAGAGAGAGAAAGAGAGAGAGAGAGAGAGAGAGAGAGAGAGATGGACAGACAGACAGATTTAGGCTCAAGTCCTTCATTGGACACACAGTTACCCTCAGTTAACTGGCTAACATCTCAGTGTGCCACACAACCAAGTCATATGATAAATATGGAGAAATTTTACATTATATATATATATATATATATATATATATATATATATATATAT
>JAJPUD010000453.1:397250-410747 GCA_023553655.1 Myrmecobius fasciatus | reverse complement strand
TATATATATATATATATATATATATATATATATATATATATATCTCCTGGAAAGAATATCCAGAATACAGTTCTCAACTCTGACGAAATCACAAGCTCAGGTTATATCTCTCTATTCTTAACATATTTCAACATCATTTCCCATCTTTTCCTCTTAAAATTATACTCCGTCATGTGGATATAGGACACTGAGCAGTCCAGAAAGGATGAAGATAGCAGGATAGGTTAGGATAGACTACCAGTCCAAAGAATGAAAGATGATCTTAGAATCCAGCTAGATGAGACTGGGGTATATGGAAAAGTTTCAAAACCCAAGCAGATAAGCTTATGGGGATGAGAAAAGTCCATATTCAGAGATTCAAAATGATTAGAGGACACAAGTAGAGAATCTTTTGGAAAATATATACCCTGGATGATAAAGCTATCAAAATCAAAACTAAAAATAACAAGAACAACAAAAGCAAAATTCTAAACCAGACATTATAACAGCATAAAGCAATTGGCCTAGGTCATTAATTATACACCAACAGCCACATATTGTTTGGTCCAGAATTTTAGAGTTTGACAAATAGAAGTTCATGCAGGTAGAAGAGTAGGAGAAGTAGAGTCCAAGTCTGAACGCCTAAGTCATGGCCAGTTATGAAGAAATAGACAAGGAGGAGACCAAAAACATCATCCATATTTGGAAAAGGTAAGTGGAGATCCTTAAGAATACAAACTAGTATATGATTTTTTTTTACCCCAGGATAGGGCTATCTAGGTTTGAATTTCTAATTAAGCATTTTTGATATATGCATTTTTATATTACCATCATTAAATATTTCATTCCCTTTTTTCTACCTAGTAAATAATCCTTTGTAACAAATATATATATATGTATATATATATAACAGTTTAAAAATGCCCTAAATAATTATTGATTAAAGAAATGAAAACTAAAACAAGTCTGAAGTACCACCTCTCACCTATCAGAGTGGCAAGAATGATCAAAAGAGGAAAATGTTCGATGGTTGGAGGAAATGTGGGAAAACTGAGACATTAAAGCACTAGTTTTGTGTTTTGTGATAGTTTTGTGAACTGATTCAACTGTTCTGAAGAGAAATTTAGAACTATGCACAAAGGGCTATAAAACTGTGCATAACAGTTATACCACTGCTAAGTCTATATTCCAAAGACATCAAAAAAGGGGAAAGGACCTATCTGTACAAAAATATTGATAGCAGCTCTTTTTGTAGTGGCTAAGAATTGTAAATCAAAAGGATGCCAGGGAATTGAGAAATGACAAAACAAACTGTGGCATATGATTGTAATGGAATATTATTGTGTTATAAGAAGTGACAAGTAGGATGATTTCAGAAAAACTTGGAAAGATATAAACTGATGCATAATAAAGTGAACAGAATCAAGAGAATGTTATACACAGTAACACAATTTTGTTCTATGAAGAACTGTGAATGACAGCCTTTCTCAGCAATATAATAATCTAAGATCATCCCAAAAGACTAATGATGAAGCATACTATTATCATTCAGAGAAAGAAGTGATATTGATTGAACACAGACTAAAGCAAGATATTTTTCATTTTCTTTCTTTCATTTTTTCTTTTGTTTAAGTCGTCTTTTGTAAAATCCACTAATATGGAAATGTTGTACATAATTGCCCATGTATAAACAATATCTGATAATTTACCATCTAATGAAAGAGGAAGGCAGGGCAGGGCAAAATAGGATTTGGAATGCAAAACTTGAAGTAAGAATGTTAAAAAAAAATTGGGGGGGGTAGAAACAGCTCATCCAAGTTTGACCATATGTTTGATGTTGATAATCCACACTAATAGTCCTCTTCTCTGCAATGCAGGAGAGTAGTATTATTTTTTTTTCTTTTCATTTCTCTAAAACCATTTTGGGCCATTACCACTTGGTGTTCAATTTCTTCCTTCTTCCTCAATTCCTTTGTTCCTCCCTTCCTTCCTTTTTCCCTCCCTTCTTCCCTCCCTTTCTTTCTCCCTCCCTCTCTTTTCTTTTTCTTTTCTTCCTTTTTCTTTCTCTTTCTGTTTTTGTTTTTCTTTCTTTCTCTTTTCTTTGTCTTTCCTTCTTTCTTTCTTCCTTCTTTACATTACATCATGTTATCATATTAGACAGAAAGATAGATAGTTATCATGTATACTGTTTTCCTGGCTCTGCTTACTTCAGTCTGCATCAGTTCCCTTAATTCTTCCTACATTTTTCTGAATTCTTAATATTCCTCATTTCTGACATCTTATTCTGGCTTTCTACAACCTTCTTGGTAGCACCCAGGGGATAGGCAGGTGAAGACTAATCACTAGAGTGAGAGCAAGGAATATTCAATTGCTGATAATTACAGCAGAGACTAGATCCTCTAGAGAGCACTCAGTTCTAACAACAGCAGTCTGAGCATCTGTTGATACCAAGCATCTGTGACAATTCCTGCTTTAAAGTTGGACTAATCAGGGTGTCAAATTCATATCAGCTTATGCTATTTACTCTTGGTGTTGATTCATGCTCTGAATGTAGAATGGGGCACCCTGAGGAGATAAGCAAGAACACAAATGTCTTAGCTGATAGGGGTGGCCTTGCTCTTGGTTTCTAAATGTGACTATGACCTAGGGGTACTGATCCAGGCAGAAAAATGTGGAAGGAATCTGACTTATTAGGAAGTTGGAAATTACTCTGGATACAGAGCAATGTAGCTGAGCACACACACACACACACACACACGTATATAACACATATACATCCTTATTTGGGGGTTTACTGATGGAAATAACTTCATTGGGTCAAGAGGCCAACTATCAAATTTGACTTTGATTTAGGGGTGCTTTCCCTAGTGTATATGAATTTTTACTAAAAAATTTGATAACTGTATTTCAATAAAATTAGTTCCCTTAACAATCTTACACTTTTTAAAAATTTTGTGTATTCAAAACCATTATTCTGGAGAAGTCTGTAGGCTTCAATCAGAATGTTAATAGGTTCCATGACAAAGAAGTTTCAAAATACATGTTTTGATACTTCATTATGGTGTGTAGGGGATTCTAGGTTCCTGAAGGTTATGTCAGTGGAGAGTGAGTTTTGGCAAGTTCTACCATACTGGACATGGCTCTAGCAACAGAGTTTCTCCTTTTCAAGGATCAACTTCAGTGCTATTACCCTCAGGTAATAACTTGGACTGTAACAATTCGTGAAACAAAGAAAAATACAAAATGTGTTTGAAATTGCATTGAAAGAACTTATTTGACATTGTGTTCTATCAAATCAAACAGTTTTTGTATACAACTCCAAGCATAGAGGGATATTGTGTTCTCTGTACCTTCCCAGAAACTATGTGACTTATAAGGCTGTTGTCTACTGTAGAATATAATTTTCAAAGGCCTGACTATTTCCTTCTTATACTTTCATTAAAGATACTCTAAATTCACATGTAGGCAATTTTCATAAAGTTTTACTCTATAAAAATTTGATTAGCAGAGAATATAAGTTGTTGTTCAATTGTTTTCAATCATATTCAACTCTTCATAATCCTATTTGGTATTTTGTTGACAAAAATGACAGAGTGATTTGCTATTTCCTTCTCTGGCTCATTGTCAGATAAGAAAATTCTGGCATAGGATTAAAAGATTTACTCAGAGTAATTTAGCTATTAAGTGTCTGAGGCTCAATTTGAACTCAGAAAGAGGAATGGATTTGAACTCAGGAAGAGGAATTTTCTTTACTCAAGGCCTGGTGCTCTATTGATTATGCCACAGGGAAAGTATACAAGTAATAGTTAATGGAATAATCCTTTTCTTTAGCAACAAGGGGCATAATTTTTTTAAAATTACCTCAAATATTTGAAAAATCGTTCATACAAAGTTCACAAAATTTGTTTCCTGCAAGAGGGTAAGTTCAATATATTCCCAATAAACAAAGATATTGGAGATATAGTGTAAAGTGTGTACAAGTGGAAAATTAGATGAACCAATCATGGTGCAAGAGTGGAGAAGAGATGCATAAAGTACACAATGTGTGAGCTCCATTGGTATTTGCATAATATTACAAAACTTTGAGAGATACTTTTGATACCCAATGAAAGACTTAAATTATTGATATTTTTTATTTTATATTTTATATATATTTTATTTTATCTGTTCTACTTTAAGAGGCATTTCATATAAGAACATTAAAAAAATTGAAGTAAAAAAATCAGCAAAACTGAGTAAACATTGAAACAATTTGAAAATAAATACAGTATTCTATACCTATGAATCTTCCTTTTATGCAAAAGAAGGAAAAGGTATAAAGATTTCTTTTCATATATCTTCCTAATGACTTTTTTTTCTCTGTAATTCTGGAACTTTCACTAATAATTTTGTGGTGGCTATTCTTTCCATTTACATTGTTGCAGTCATTATGCATATTATTTTCTTGGTTCTGCTTACTTCACTCTGCATCAATTCATATAAATCTTTTAAAGTTTCTCTATTCATTATATTCATATTTTTAAAAATAGTATAGTAATGAACCATTACATTTATTTATCACAATTTTTTAGCCATTCCTCAATAAATGGGCATCTGTTTTGTTCATGATTCTTTGTTTCCGTGAAAAAAAGCACTTTTATAAATATGGTGATTTTCTTCTTTTGGTGACCTCTAAAATGGAAGATTTATAGAAGGAAGTGAACAAGAATAATGTAAGATAAGAAAAATATGGTTGGGACATGATCAGCATTGGCCATGAAAATGCAGATCCATTGAACAAGAGATAGATATACTTGGAAGAATCATTCAATGTTATCTAGTCTAACCTCCTTTTCCTTTTCTTGTTTTTTGCCTTATAGATGAGGAGACTGTGGATTGCTTACAACAAGGATTTATAGGGACTCACACAAGCTCTTTTTTAATGAATTCTGAGTTAACTATCCTCTTTTTTTCCATCCAAAAAGTCATCAAGTATGTTCCCAAGTAAATTGTGAAGTAGGTGAAGTTTGCCTTTGAATCCAGGAAGTTTTCTTTCACTTTATTGTGCTCACAGGTCCTATATATGTATATATTTTTTTCAAATTGAAGGTTTGTGACAACCCTGAATTAAGCAAGTCTGTTGGTGCCATTTTTCCAACAGCATTGTGCTGTGTGTCGCATTTTGGTAATTTTCACAATATTTCAAACTTTTTTCATTATTTCTATATTCTGTTTATATATCACTATATAATGATATATTATTACTATGTTTATATACCTTTACTATGGGGATCTGTGATCAGTGATCTTACATGTTACTATGATAAGTTTTAGGGCTGACCTGAATTATGTCCATATAAGATGGTAAACCTGGTTAATGTTGTGTGTGTGTGTTCTCTTCACTCCACTCAACCAGCTGTTCCTCCAACTCTCTTCCTCTGTTTGGGCCTCCCTATTCCCTGAGATACAACAACATTGAAATCAAGATTAATTAATCATTTTATAATGGCTTCTGAACATTTAAGTGAAAGCAAGAGTTAATTGATGAGGCAATCTTGTTTGCTGTTTTATTTTTAAAAATTGCTGTAGTTTCTTCTAACAACTACTACCTGATCAGTAGTAGCCATCAATAGCAAGGCAAGATCTTCCATCAGCAAAAACATTATGACTTGTTGAAGGCTCAGTATTATGATGCTTTTTTTGGGGGGTAATAAAGTGTGTTTTTGACATAATCTATTGTACATTTAATAGGTGGATATGATGTAAATATAATTTTTTATATGCATTGAGAAACCAAAGAATTCAGAGGACTCACTTTATTGTGATATTTGCTTTATTGCAGGGATCTGGAACCACACCTGCAATATCTCTGAGGTGTGCTTGTATTTCCTATCCATTATTAGAATCTGTAACCTCACACTCTCAGCAGTCTCTTAGTAACACAGGACCAGAGATGAAAAAAGTAAGCTGGATTTCTGGGGAGGGGAAAGCAGCCTAAGAATTTAGTACTACATGGCAACAACAGTACTATATGACGATCAATTCTGATGGACATGGCTCTCTTCAACAATGAAATGTTTCAAACCACCTCCAATTGTTCACTGAAGAAAGCCACCCAGAGAGAGGGATGTGAAATGTGGACCACAACATAACATTCTCATACTCCTTGATTGATGTTTGCTTACATTGTGTTTCCTTTATCTGATATATCGTTTGTGTAGATAAGATTTTTCTTGCACAACAATGATAAGTTTGGAAATATGTATACATATATTCAATTTGCCAATATTTTAACATAATTAGCATGTAGTGGATATCCTGCCATCTAGGGGAGGGGTGGGGAGTTGGGGGGAAAAATTTGTAACGGAAAGCTATGTAAGGGTTATTGTTGAAGAATTACCCACACATATGTTATGCAAATAAAATTAAAAAAAAAAGAAAGAAAAAAAAGAATTTAGTACTAATACACAAAATGGATTAAGTTTAGCTGAAGAAGCAAAGAAAGAAAAAAAGATGGATAATTTTAATTAAATAATTTGATACATTCTTAAACTGAAAGATGATAATGGGAGACCCATCAAGTTTTCAATCTTTGTTTTCTACTATGGAAAATGTTCCTGTGATTCCAAATACTATCATCTGAATGTCATGGTAACTGCATGATCATGGTTAAGTCCACTGGGTCTGTACTACAACTTAATGGGTTTTAAAATGCCCTAAAATGAAACATCATTAGGTTCTTGTGGGCATTTCAAACTGCACAAATGAAGAAATGGAGAATTGTTAGTGAAGAAAAGAAAATCAATGAATGAAAGTCATGGGTGGAAAATTTGTATATTTAAAGATGGTGAGGGGGGAAGGTACTTATTCATTTGTTACATAGCCAGAGTTCCTGGATTCCTGCACTTGCTGCTACATGTAGAACTAGAGGCCCAGGTTCCATGCTTCCTCTCCTGTTCCATCCCTGCAATAACCCTACTGACTATAGGAAAATTAGTGGTAATACAATTAAATAGCTAATATTGGATCATTTGGAATCATGGTATAATTTGGAGATATAGAGGCTGCAGGGGGAAGTGTCTCCAATCCTGCTGTTATTATTTAAATTTTTGTGAATGGCATCTTAGGTCTTTGATGTCCTGATGTAGCATGCCAAGTGCTGGATTTGGAATCAGGAAAACCTGAATTCAAAACACCCGTGGCATTCAACTAACCATGTAATTGTAGGCAAGTCAACTTAAGTTCTTTCAAACTCAGTTTCTTCATTGGGAGACTGGAGCTAAAATTTTAATACCTATCTTCTAGAATCATCATGATGGTCAAATGAGATCATCATCGTCATAATCACTAATAGTCATATAGTGATTTAAGGTTTGCAAGCATTTAGTACACATTAACAGGCTAAATATATATTTGGACAGAAAACTGGTTTTAAAGCCAGAAAAACTTTAGAGCAAGACTTGTCTTTGATATATTTTGGGGCTTTATGACCTTGACTCTGTTTAAGAAGCAGATAAGGTGTAGACCGCCATTGGTAGATAAAATTTTGTCATCTGAGAGATCCCTATATGAATGGATCACAGATCTTTATCCCTTTATATCTATATCTTTTAATTCCCATGACAACACTAGGAGGTAGAAGGTATTATTGTCCCCATTTTACAGATAAGGAAATGAGACTGAAAGCAGTGAAAAAGCTTGCCTAGGATTACATGATAAGTGTGTGTCAGAATTTGAATTGAGGGTTTCCATACATCAAGCCCTGTTTTCTATACTGAATTTCAGCGGCTTCCTCATAATGTTTGTATAGCACTTTAAATGTCAGCCGTGATTAGTGTGTGTTTTCTAACTATTTCCAAGACCCCATTAAAACAACATTTCAACATGGCCTTTGGTGTTACCCCCTTCCAGGAGCTATAATACTCTCATCTAGTTAAATCACACTTAAGGCTTTTAAAGAAGAAAAAGTAGAAATTTTAGGCACCTTAGCTGACCCAATAGGAGAGATATTTTTGGCAATGGTGAATGGGGATGGGCTAGGGTGGGTTGGCATGAAAGGGGAGGGCTTTTCTTCTTTCTCACATTTCACCATAAAGACAGCTGCTTACTTTGCCTGTGGGGAAAAACCATCTCCAATTTCACCTCTCTGTTTTTAGCCTCCTGCTCTTGCTTCTAGGGGAAGGAAGGGGGTTGGTAGACAGGGGACCAGGGCAGGATAGAGGGTGGATGCTAGATAGAGATTATGGACTGAGGTGGTTTGGCAGCTGCATCTTAGAGGCTCTCCATCTCTTACTCCCCTAACTCCCTTTGCTTGCCATAAGAGTTCTGGCTCCCCTGGGAGCCCTTAACCAAAGTCAAAGCCTGCTGGGCTTGGCCAACTGTGATCCCCACTGACTGAGTAATCACTCAACTTCAGTCCTAATTTCAGTGCCAACTCTACTCTAATTTGCCTGCCCCTCTCCAGGGGACAAATCACTCACAATTATAGGAAATGAAGTTTAGAGACAGAATTTTATGAGAGTTTTAAAGTGATTGATGTTTATCAACAAAAATAGATGAGAGGATTCAAGGGCATGATACTGTTACCTTATAGTTAGGTATTCTAAACTGCCATTGTCTGATATAAAGAAAACCCCAAGTAACCCACAAGCTTTTATTTTATCGTTTTTAAGTTTCATAAATAGTGAAAGCCATTTTGGTGAGCTAATATCACAAAATACTGAATGGAAAATGTCTGGGACAGTTAACTCCTAATTCAAGATGAGCTGGGATGCACATAATTGACCTTAGCATTTAAAATCTGAATTCTATTTTTTGCTTCTCAAATCATCATCTCCTTCTGGATGGGGAACAAAAAGCAATGAAATGATAGAGGAAGCATTGTCTTTGACTTCTTTAAATCAGATTTAGTCGGTGTATATATGTGGTTAAAGCTAGTTGATTGCAATCTTCCTTAGGAAATTGATGGATTTCCTCAATCAACAACTTCCATTCACTCTTGAGGTTACAAGTGTGTCAACAAGGATTGGTCCCTGATGCCATTCTGCCACTCTTTTATATATCCTTCCTAGTTCTGGCATTCCTTTCCCCCCAAGGTACCTATTCTGTACTCATCTCAAAGGACCTCATTATAATTTAGTTGCAGGATTGGAAAGCATCTGATGACCTAATACTTTAAAATGTTAAGTTATTAAGACATTAGCCTTCTTTTTTTAAAATTATGTATGTATGTATTTATTTATTTATTTTTAAATTTTTTTTATTAATACATTTTATTTGCAAAACATATGTATGGGTAATTCCTAAACATTAACCCTTACAAAGCTTTCTGTTACAAATTTCCCCCCCCTACTCCCCACCCCTCCTCTAGATGGCAGCATATCCACTACATGATAATTATGTTAGAATACTTAAGAAATCGAATATATGTATAGTTATTGCATCATTTTTTGTGCAGGAGAAATCATATCTACAAGAAAGAATAATCAGATAAAGGAAATACAATACAAGCAAACATCAATAGAGAACATGAAAATGTTATGTTGTGGTCCACATTTCACATCCCTCTCTCTGGGTGTATATGGCTCTCTTCACCAAACAATTGGAACTGGTTTGAAGCATTTCATTGTTGAAGGGAGTGATGTCCATTAGAACTGATCCTCATATAGTATTGTTGTTGCCGTGAATAATGATCTTTTGGGTTCTGCTCACTTCACTGAGCATTAGTTCATGCAAGTCTCTCCAGGCCTCTCTGAAATTGTCCTGCTGGTCGTTTCTTACAGAACAATAATATTCCATAACATTCATATACCATAATTTATTCAGCCACTCTCCAATCGATGGGCATCCATTCAGTTTCCAGTTTCTAGCCACTACAAAAAGAGCTGCCATAAACATTCTTGCACATGTGGGGTCCTTTCCTTCTCTTATGATTTCTTTGGGATATAAGCCCAATAGAAACACTGCTGGGTCAAAGGGTATGCATAGTTTGATAACTTTTTGAGCATAGCTCCAAATTGCTCTCCAGAATGGCTGGATCCGTTCACAGGTCCACCAACAATGCATCAGTAAGACATTAGCCTTCAAGAGATATTTGCATTTATGAAAGGGATTCAGAAATACCAAAAGTCTTAAGGATCCAAAGAAATGATTCTATAATGGAAGCCCTTCAGGCTTCAATGACAAGTTGTCATTGAAGGATTTGCCCAGAGAATCTCAGATCTTCTCAGAGTAGGACTACTCCCATAGAGTAGCCCTAGAATCTTATAATTTAGCATAAACTAATTAAATTTCAGAAGAAAAGATAAACTAATAGTAAGAATGAAGAAAAAGTGCAAAGAGGAGTAAGATGAAGTAGCGCTTCACTGATTATAGTGCATAGTGTTTGATTTAGTGACCAAGTTACCAACATTTCCAATCAAAAGGAAATGAATTCTGCTTATATTCTATAAGCTATCTGTCTTGGGCCACTTATTATCTGTGTAATTTGATTATGGGGAAATGACAACCTCTCTGCATCCATCTCTAAAATAATAGGGCTAGATTAGATGACTACCTAGATTCTTTTTAGGTCTAACTGTATCATATGCTAGTAGTTGCAGTCAAGTCTAACTATTCATGATCCCATTTAGAATTTTCTTAGCAAATATACTGGAGTGGTTTGCTATTTTCCTTTCTAGCTTATTTTATTAGGAAACTGAGGCAAACCCAGAATTAAGTGACTTGTCCAGGTTCACACGGCTAGGAAGTATCTGAGTACAGATTCCTGTCTCTAGGTCCCAACTCTATCCACTGAGCCACTTAGCTGCCCAAGGGAAAAAAAAAGAGATATTTATAAAGTGTTTTGAGACTTAAAACACTTTACTGATATTGTTATTGACATTGTTATTATTATCATTATTGTTATTTCCACTACAACAGCACCTCTTCTTTAATTATGGAAATTTTTTTAGGAGAGACTTCTTGAGAATTCTTGGCAAATTGTTCCTCCATCTAACCCAGGGTGGCCACAACATATGGTACACAGCCTTGGTGAAGGTCATGGTTTCTACTAGCATATGTTAGTCATTTTCTCTTAGGGCTCCCAGTCATGAGATACACACATTCTTTCTCTGAATCAAACCTTTCTAGACCGTAAGTTACCTTTTGTTAAACTTTGTTGTATCATGTAAAGTACATCCACAGGGAAATCCTTTATACTATAGAAAATTCAAGGGAAAGAACAATGTTTCTCTTTTCTTTGTTTTCTGAGTGGAAAAATAGACTCTGAATAATGAGGGAAATTCCCCTTGAGGAGGTGTTTAAGCTGGGCTTTCTAAATGAATTTACTGTTCTTTACTCTTGGCTATGTTTGACTGAGCAAGTGTAAGTCACATTTTTAGTAGTGTAAAGTCACTTAAATATAAGTAGAGTAATCCACAAATAAAATGGACAATTTAGAGTTCTCTGAGGCTAGCAATAATTTTTTTTCCCATTAAATAACAGGGTTACCCAAAAACTAAAGACTCTATTTCCTGGGTATATTTAGGCTATACACTATTCAAGCTTCTTTCAATTGTGTTCAACTCTTCATGACTCCCTTTAGTGTTTTCTTGGCAAAGATATTGGAGTGGTTTGTTATTTTTTACTCACCTCATTTTATAGATGAGGAAACTGAGGCAGCAGGGTTAAATGAATTGCTCAGCTAGGAAATGTTCAAAGCTAGATTTAAACTCTGTACTAAGAGTGTTCCTGTCGCAAGCTCTAGCCCTCTATTCCTCTACTATGCCACCTATCTGCTTTTATTTAGGCTAAGTTGTCTATTAATTAAGACAGAATCAAACCCCACTGAGCTCATTGGCTTAATCCTTATTTTATCTTCTTGATATAGTACCCATTTACCTGATATAAAGACTTTGGGTTAATATCTGTTTTTCAGTAGATCACATGGAGAGTAGAAAAGATAGGAGAGATCAGATGATGATGTCACACAGAACAGAATGGCTGAATTTAATTCAACACATATTTATTCATTGCCTGCTATGTTCATGACTATGTTCAAATCCTATGTTAGTGTCACTAGGTGATGCAGTGGGTAGAGTACTGGACCTAGAGTCAGGAAGATTCATGTTCTTGAGTTCAAATATGATCTCAGACACTTACTAGCTGTGTGACCTGGAATGAGTTATTTAACTCTGTTTGCCTCACTTGTAAATGAGTTGGAGAAGCTAGAGTGACAAACCACTCCAGTATCTTTGCCAAGAAAACCCCAAACTAGACATGGCTGGAAAATGGTAATGATAACAAATATTCAAGACTCTGGATAAGCCTGGGAAAGATAGGGATTAGTCACAAAAGGACTTTCTAATTTATTTAACTTTCCAAATGATGGCTGTGCAACAAAGACTAGCATGAGGATGTCCTTACTCTCAAGGTGCTCACATTCTCTTCAAATATCTGCTTAAATGAACAGAACTAGATTTGGAAGAAAATGGGCTCCCCAGATATAATAATACCCTTACTGAAAGCATTCTGAGTCAAGATTCTCAAACACAATATAGAAAGAGCACTTCAGTATAGAGCTGGAACTAGAGATAGCTCTCTGTCCCAAGGACAGGTAAAGTCAACAGTTATCTATGGTTTAATGCAGGGAGTAAGAAGAAACATTTTATGGCATTTTAATAAATGAACCTATTTTTAATTTTTAAAATTTTTTTATTTATTTTTGCTGAGAAATGAACATGTTTTAATAGAAGAATCATGCTCTCCATGGTATATATGTAAGTTTGTCAAAAGTCATGTCACATATGAAAGTTCAAAACCTCTGGCAGAGACATAACACACTTTCCAAACTATGCCCATTGAGAACAAAAACGTGAGACCGGTTTTATCTACCCAAGGACCTCTCAGTATTTTCACCAGAAGAACTGATCTGAGATAAAACTATTAAAGAGCACAAGTTTATCTCTGTATCTTTCAACCCCTTTCAATCCCTATTCCTATTTTATTTTTCTTGCTTAACAACCATGCTACACCTTCAGGTTATCTAGATCAAAGAGCCTATGTTTCCCTTTATAGTATCCCATTATGGCATACCTTCCAAGCCTGCCATTCCCTAGACTATGCTCTAGACCATTCCCTCTATTCTGTCCTCCACCAAAATATTACCTGCTTTAAGTCATATTCCCTTAAGGCCTTGATCCATATTAGCTAGTCTAACAAAATAATTTCAGATAAGTTGACCTAATGGAATATAGAATCATAGTTTTGGAGACTAAAAAATTTTGGAAGTCATATCCAGACCCTAACATTTTGCCGGTGAAGCTAAGAGACTTTAATTTACTTAGCTAATAAGTGTAAGAGGATTTGAAGATCTATAAAAAGTGTAATAGGATTCCTGATTCCAGGTCTTGCATGCTATTATACCATGTTCAATCCTCCCAAATAATATTTATATCTTAAAATAAGCCTTCACATAAACTGATGCTGAGTGAAGCAAGCACAATCAGAAAAACATTGTACACAGCAACAAGATTGGATAAGATCAACTATGATAGACTT
>JAJPUD010000453.1:380365-396850 GCA_023553655.1 Myrmecobius fasciatus | reverse complement strand
ATATATATATATATATATATTTTTAAAGAGCCCATTTCAATTCTTTGGGTGTTCTATCAGTTGCAAACCATTTCAACAGATGCTGCAAAAGATGTTCTTCCCTTTAATTCCCTCCCCTCCTGACCACCCTGCATAATTCACTTCCAGTAGCAGCAAGAGACCAGCTGCCAGGGAACATGAAAGAAGATAAACCTGGAAGGGCAGATGATGGGGAAGTTAATGGGAGAGTAATCTACTGAGACAGAATAAAATACATTTATCTAAATTTAGACTTCAGATTTCACAAGTGGAAAGTATGAGTAAGAACCTAGCTCCTGTTTTTGTAACCTCTGAGCTCAATTTTCCTTAGAGAAGGGAAATTCTCAAAACTTGAGGGTGAATGATGGATGGATGATGGGCAAATATCAGAGAGAGAGAGGTACAGATTTGAGGTTAAGAAAAAACTTCCCAATAATGACAGTTGTTCCAAAGTTCAATAGGAGGCATCAGACCATAGGAAGTGCTCACTCCCTTTAAGCAAAGACTAAATGTCTACTTATTGTATATGTCACAGAGGAGATCTGTGTTTAGGAAAAGACTGGATTATATCAGGAGTTCTTAATCTTTTTTACATGTGGCAAGGATCTCTTTGGCAGTATGCTGATATCTATGAACCCCTTCTCACAATAATTTTCATATTGTATCCCTGGTTAGAATATAAGTCATCTTGAGAATAAAGGTTATTTCTTCCCTTTTGTCTTTGTATTTCTCATTCTTAGCACAGCTAAGTGCTTGACACATAGTAGGGGCTTCATAAATGCTTATTAATTGCTTATACTGCTCTTCTCCCCCATTATCATTATCATTATTATTTATTATTATAAATCGACTATATTTCCTATTATATCTTTCTAGAGAATTTTAGGAGTTTAATAGATTTGCCTGACAAGAATGCCTTAAATTTTGAGGTAGACATTTTTGTGTTCCCATGGAGTGTTATAGATAGATTATAAACTCCATGGAGATGGGATCATGGTAGGCAGCATGATATGGTGTTAAGAATGATGGCTTTGGGGTCAAATGTCATGTGTTCAGATTTTAGCTCTTCTACTCACTAATTGTGTAACCATGGTTAAATCTCTAAACCCTTTTTGGTGTAATTTCTTCTGCTATAAAATTGGTGAATTGTACTAGATGGCCTTTGAAGTAACTTTCAAACTCTAACCTTTGTGTTTCTCAACTACTCTCTGCATGTTCCTCTAGCTCCTAGTATTATATTCTGAATGTGGCAAACGTTGAATAAATGTTTGTTATTTATTGTATATATAGTATGAAGAACATCAGATTAGGAGTGAGGAAATATGAGCTCTAGTTTCATCTCCACATCAAATCTCCCATAATAAAAGCTAAGATTTGTAAGTACTTTACAATTATTGTCTCATTTGATTCTCACTACTCCCATCTGGGAGCATAGTTGCTGTTATTATCCCATTTTACATGTAGCAAATAAAGGCTGTCCAGGTTAAAATATCTAGTAAGTGCCTGAGGCCAAATTTGAATTCAGTTCTTGATGACTTCAGATTCAGGGCTCTATCCACGGTGCTATGATCTTATGCAGTCTCCTGAGCTCAGGTTCTTATCAGCAGTATTGAATGTAATTTATTTAAAAGTTATATTGCTCTTTTGTTTTTATATCATCTATATTTCCAAATATATCCTTCTCCCCAGAGAGCCATACTTTATTTTTTAAACAGCAATAGCCTTTTATTTTTCCAAATACTTGCAAAGATAGTATGCAACATTCACTCTTGCAAAACCTTGCGTTCCAAATTTTTCTCCCTCCTTCCCCACTTCCCCCCTCTTCTAGATAGTAAACAATCCAATACAGGCTGAACATAGACAATTCTTCTAAACATATTTCCACATTTATCATGCTTCACAAAAAAAAATCAAATCAAAAGAGAAAATAATGAGAAAGAAAAAGCAAGCAAGCAAACAAATAACAACAACAACAACAACAAAAAAGGTGAAAATACTATGTTGTGGTCCACATTCAGTCCTGATAGATCTCTTTCTGGATGCAGATTGCTCTCTCCATTACAAGTCTATTGAAATTGGCCTGAATCATTTCATTGTTGAAAAGAGCCAAGTACCTCACAGTTGATCATCACATAATCTTGTGGCTATGTACCACGTTCTCTTAGTACCATGTTCACTTAGCATTAGTTTATGTAAGAGAGAACCATACTTTATGTAAATAAAAGAGAAAAGAAAAACAATTTGGTAAAATAATCAGATGCATATATATTAACTAAGTTTGACAATACATATGATATTTCATATGTATACATACCTCTGAAGGGAAGGGAGGGAGATGAATCTTCTGCTTTTTGGAGCCAAGCTTTATCATTGTAAATATACATATAGTTTTATTTTGTTGTTCTAGACATTGTGCATATACATACTCAAACATATACCCGTATTACTGGTTCTGTTTACTTCAAAATGACATTATTTATCAAAACCCCACATGATGTAGTTTTCATGCTGCATTTTACAAGTAGACATGAACTTAACTCTATACAGTGGAAGAATGAGGATGTATAAAGATAAAGAAGTATGAGGTAGATAAGGTTTTTTGCCCTCAGAGAGTTGATAATTTAGTGGGTGAGATGATACAAGACACATTGGAAAATGATTAAAAACAAATATAAGCAAGCGCTAAGATATTAGCTACGTAAGAGTTCAGAAAAGAATTATGGAATATGTAGGGAGATTTCAGGATCATAACTTGGTGATCAGAGGAAAGAATTAAGTGAAACTTCTCTATTCTGTTGTCATGCCTTCCTCTCTTACCCCAAACAGATTGCTCTCTTTAAAATTTTTTTAGAAACCAATACATCTTGAAATTTGTTTTTCTACACAGTTGTTATATAAAGGATCTGAGATTTTGGCTCATTGCTTATCACAACTATCCTATGACTTAGTGGATAAGTGTTATACACATCTGATGATATTGGATGTCTGATATCCATTTATTCATTCAGCCCAATATCTCTCCTGAGCTAAAATCTATCACTATTTGCATAGTAGAAATTTCAAATGACATCCCAGAGATATTTTAAACTCTGTATGTTCAAGTTCATATCTTTCCCCTCCAAAATGCTGCCTTCTTCTAAATGTTCTTATGCCTGTTGAAGGCACCATTATTCTTTCAATCTCCCAGATTTGTCAACTTGTTATTCGCCCTGGCTCCTCATTCTTCCTCACCCCACATATCCAACCAGTTGCCAAATTTTGCCGTTTTTACCTGCACAACATCTCTTGCTTCTGACTCCTCTCTACTAACATGACTCCTATTTTTCATCACCTCTTTTCTAAGTTATAACAGGTGACTTCCTAATTAATCTCACTGCCTCAAATCTTTTCCCCCTTCAGTCTTTCCACGTGAATGCTGCCAATATGATTTTCCTTAAGAGTCTGATTGATATTTTTCTCCTTAATAAACTCAGTAGTTTCCTTTTGTTCTACATTCAAATATAAATGTGCTGTTTATTTTTTAAAACTATTCATAACTTCACCTCAACTGGTATCATCAGTTTCATTGTATATTACTCCCTTCCCTGAACTCTTCAATCTAGACAAATTTTCCTTCACTTGATTTCTCATACCCAACTCTTTATCTTCCATCACCTCCAACAATCCCTTATACATGGAGTTCACTGCATCCTCACTTATGCTTCGTAGAAAGCTTCTTTTCCTTCCATACTCACCTCAAGGACCATTTTCTACAGGAAGCCTTTCATCATCTCCCTCGTGCCCTCCCCCTCAAACTATTTTATATTTGGTAGTTTCAATGTATTCTCTATTTTGAATGTATTCTCTTTGTTCTTGGTATCTCTCCCATCATAATGCAGTGGTTGTTCTCTTACAAATAGGGATTGTTTTATTATTTGTATTTTAACCTCTGTGCTTAGAATAGTACCTGGCTTAAGAAATCTTTATTGACTGATTGATAATAACCTTCATTAATATTTATTGATTTGTTTATCTATCGTCTAGGGATACTTCTGACCATCTACTTGCTCCTTGAGTGAATTTTCCCAAGGTGCCCAAATTTCTCTCCCTAGGTAAGATTAGAATCCAAACCTTCTGACTCTAAAATCAGTGCAAACAATCATACTTTCAGCAATACAAATTACATAGGGTCATAGGTGGAAAGCTGGAAGGACCCTTAGCAATTATCTAAGCCAACCTTCTCATTTTACAAGGACATTAAATGTATTTGGTACCTCTAGGTATGTGCATGCTTAATTTACCCTGAGTGTACACTTAATTTAACTAGTATCTTTTCCATTTTTATCCTTAAAATGTCTTGTGCCAATGGAGAGAAAAGCTTATTTCCCCCTTCATTTTGATGAATAGATAGCTTCCAACCTCTTTTGTTCTATCTTTGTTTTTCTTTCTAGAGGTCTGCCAAATTGAATTCTAGACATTATACCTGGTTCTTTCTGTGCTCCCAGCTGCCACCTGTTGGAAATGCTTGCATAGGAAACTAAGCCCTCTCAGTCAGTGTTTGTCACCAGAAGGCATACAATATTTGCATCAGTGTAGAAGGGAGAGAAAACGTGTAGCCCTTTTCTGACTTCACAACAGTGTCAGATCTGTTCTACCAGACTTTAAGAACCGGTGAAACAACTATGCTTTAAACTAATGGAAATTTTGAGCATAACTGATTATTTTTCAATTCCTATCTGTTTTCTTTGCTTGATGCAATATTCCCAACCAACATTACTTCCTTCTTTATTAAGGCCTGATTATACTTATTTTTGGATTAAGTTAGTCATTGCCAAGATTTTACAGCTCTGCATTGGAGCAGAAGTAGATAAGAGTTTTTAATTACATAACTTTTCGACTTCTGGTACAATGTGTTAAATCATTTATTGATAATAAGTACACATCTTTGGAACAGTTAACAGAGTGGTAAGAGGGGAGGGGAGAAAAATACACATTATAATATGCTTCTCATACTCTGTTATCTTACTGGCTGAAGTTGGAACTTTATGGTTAGATAAAATTCCAGTCCACTTGAATAGTAATAGAGTCCCATCAATATCATTACTTTATAAAAATTCATCTGAAATCAGTCCTACATTCTCCTTTTGAAATAATAATAGATACAGAGGCATCACATTTTAGGAGAAAGAAGCCAAGGTTAAGTAGTAAGGAGCTCTGTGTTCTAGGATCATACAATCATGTATCTAGACCTGAAAGGAACCTCTAAGACACTTAGGTCCAATTCTCAAATTTTACAAACTGGGGCCAAGGGAGACAGATTTGCTCAAGGTTACAAAGATAATAAATGCTACAGCTAAGTTCTGAATCTGGGTTCTCTAACTGAAGTCATTATTGTTTCCACTATACCACCTTTAACTCTATTATAAGGAAAAGGGTAAGGTAGACTAAGTTCCTTCCCACTCTCAAATGCTGCAATTGTGTAATGTCGTGGCCATTACTTACAGTCAGAGACACTGCCACAAAGGCACCTTTATATCTGCCCCAATGTGAAGGAATTAAATCCAATAGAGAGGTGCAGTGTTTACTAATCAAAAATGACAAAATCTTAACAGTGTTCTCAACTCTTGCCCTTATAAATCACTTTTGGAAAACTGACATAGGGACCAAAAGGATTTTTCCTAAAGCAGACAGAATCCTGGCTGTCATCAAAGATCATCAAATTTCCTTAAAGTTGTCATTTCAATAAAAGAAATCAAAGAAAATTTCTGGCCTCAGATGCAAAAAATCCTGTGACAAGTTTGATAAACAGGCTATCTGTTTAAATATTAATTAATATATTTATCTATTTTGCCATTTGTTTGCTTATTTATTTTAAACAACATCCACTATATTTTTTGAGAAAAAGCTTTAGATCACTAGAAAAAGCTTTAAATCACTACCTAGGTAGTAACTTTTGCCTAAAAAAATATGCAAACATAAATGCAAAATCAGAAGTAGATTGTACATTTCGTCCAGGAATTATGGTTCCAGATCTGGAATGGAACTAGAGACACAGAGACATACACAGGAAGAAAAAGCATTCTGGGAAAGATTTTGTAGAATGAAGTGAATCTTTCCTGGTGCTTTCCTAAAATAATGTTGCAGGAGAGGCAGTAACCAGGCAGGAGAACATGGCTTCTGATGTGGTTTATGAGACCAACTAGTCAATAGTCAGCCAACAAGGATTTTTAAAGCACTTACTGTATGATAGGCACTGTGCTAAGCATGTAAATAACCAGAAATATAAAGAATAATCTTGGAGAGGGAGACATTAGGAACTTAGGAGAACAGGAAGATCCTCTGGCAAAAGATGGGATTCAGCGGGAGGTTTGCGGAGAAGGTGTGTGGGGAGGAAGGAAAGTATAATAACAAGCCATATGCTGAAATGGTATCACCAATATCATCAATATTGTGTGTGTGTGTGTGTGTGTGTGTGTATACAGGTCAACAGGTACTGATGACTGAAAAGGAAAGTATTTAGGAGACTTGATAAGACATAGGATCTAAAAGGGGAAATTTGAGAGGAATAGTATATTTGATGATATATGGTAGTATCACACAATAATGAAAAAGCATGAATTTCAGAAAATTGCTCAAAGATCCTATAGGGGCCTTTCTGAATAACCATCTTGCTATGATCTTTACCACAATAAGAAAGTTATTGCTAGCTTGCCACAGATTCCACTTATGACTTGAGAGAAAAACAGCATACAATATGGGAGACTGTTGGGCTTGGAGTCAAGAAATTGTTTTCACATGATGCTTCTGACTGTTAATAGCTCTGTGATCCATGGGAACATTGTTTGTTCACCCATTCTCAGACTCAGTTTCCTCATCTGTAAAATGGGATAATAATATCTGTGGAACTTAGCTCAGAGTTCTTATGAGAATCAAATGAAGTTGGGGGAAGGAGTGGGAGAAATGGAAGGAAAAAAAAACTTGGAACACAAGGTTTTGCAAAAGTGAATGCTGAAAATTATCTATGTATATGTTTTGAAAATAAAAAGCTTTAATCAAGAAACAAAGAATCAAATGAGAAAATGTATATAAGTAAAGAATTTTTCCAACAATTTATTTTCACAGCTTGTTTCTGTGGCTGTGTTGTATGCATTTGGGGGCAGTGTGGGGAGGGCAGAGTAGGGGCAGGCAGAGCAAGAACTTCTATTTGTAACTGCACAGCTATTTGGAACTCATTCTCCTATTAAACACACACACAAAAATGGAATAAACTTTAAATATCCAGGAAATTATGGAATGATTAAAGAATACATTAATTCTGAAGGCTCTCAAGGCTCATTTTAGTCAATAATTATTTTTTTTCTAGTTCTAATCTTTTCTCCCCACTCCTGTACTACTCATATAATCCCTACTGCCTCTTCCTCTTCATTTCTTTCCTTTCTATCTATAATTTTTTTTAATCAGAGGTGCTAGCATATAGCATCAAATTTTGAAAATTTTATTCATTCATTTAACAAGCAATAATTAAACACTACAAACAAGGCACTGTGCAGGATGCCAGTGATGTAGAGACAAAAATGAAGAAGTCTCTGTCCTCATAATATATATATATATATATATATATATACATATACATATATATGTATATGTATATATATATATAAAGCAAATAAAGAATATACTAGAGAATAATTTTTATGGGCAAAACACTAGCAAGTTGGGGAAATCAATCAAAGATGTACAGGAGTCAGCAACTGAATGAAAATTTGATTGATGGAAGCTGGGGTTTTTGTGAAGTGGAGGTAAGAAGAGAATGTAGAGTGGAGTTAAGGAATTCTGGGTCTGGAGAATGGCCTCTGGAAAGGCACATTTGTGAGGAACATTAAGGATGGCCAGGCTAGTTAGACTCTAGAGCATAACGAGGTGACCCATGTCTGGAAAAGTAGCCTAGAAACACATTGTGAAGGATTTTCAATTTCATCAAATAGAGAAGTCTATATTTTATACTAAAAGCAATAAGGAGTCTGTACAATTTTGTAAGGCAGCTAGGCAGAACAATGGACAGAGTGCTGGTCCTGGAGTTAGGAAGATTCTTTAGTGAGTTCAAATCCAGCCTCAAATACTTAGTCGATATGTGACTCTAGGCAAAGCATTTAACCCTGTTTGCCTCAGTTCCTCATCTACGAAGGAAATGGTAAATCACTCCAGTATCTTTTCCAAGAAAACCCCAAATGGGATCATGAAGAGGAGGACACAGCTAGAAAATGACTCAACAACAACAAAGATTTTTGTGAGCAGGGGAATGACATGGTCAGATCTGTGCTTTAGTAATAATATCACTTCAATAGCCAAGATTGGATTGCAGAGGGGATATTTGGATTTGATTCTGACCTCTTCTTTCTCCTCTGTTCCTCAAGTGAGATAATATTTGTAAAAAGCACTTAATCCATAGCAACCACCCTATAATTAGTTATTCTCTTTCTTTTCCTTTATTATTCCTACAATTGTTGATAAGAATAAACAGTAAAGAGCCACTGAGATCAAATGCCTTATCTGCATTTCAATCAATCAACAAGCATTTATTGAGTGCCACTTACATACAAAAGAACTGCATTGTCCTACTCGGTGGAGAAGGAAATAAAAGGTATGGGTATGATCTCTTCTTTCAAGGAACTTATAGTATAATTTGAGGCAGAAGGAATATATATATATATATATTTTTTAAATTTTATTTTTTTATTTTATTTGCATAACATATGTGTGGGTAATTCTTCAACAATAACCCTTACATAGCTTTCCGTTACAAATTTTTCCCCCAACTCCCCACCCCTCCCCTAGATGGCAGGATATCCACTACATGTTAATTATGTTAAAATATTGGCAAATCGAATATATGTATACATATTTCCAAACTTGTCATTGTTGTGCAAGAAAAATCTTGTCTACACAAATGATATATCAGATAAAGGAAACACAACGTAAGCAAACATCAATCAAGGAGTATGAGAATGTTATGTTGTGGTCCACATTTCACATCCCTCTCTCTGGGTGTATATGGCTTTCTTCAGTGAACAATTGGAGGTGGTTTGAAACATTTCATTGTTGAAGAGAGCCATGTCCATCAGAATTGATCGTCATATAGTACTGTTGTTGCCGTGTATAATGATCTCCTGGTTCTGCTCATTTCACTCAGCATCAGTTCATGTAAGTCTCTCCAGGCCTCTCTAAAATCATCTTGCTGGTCATTTCTTACAGAACAATAATATTCCATAACATTCATATACCATAATTTATTCAGCCATTCTCCAATTGATGGGCATCTATTCAATTTCCAGTTTCTAGCCACTACAAAAAGGGCTGCCACAAACATTCTTGCACATTGGGGCCTTTTCAGAAGGAATATATTTTATATATTTTCTAAGAAGAAAAATCTAATCTCTAGACATTTACAAGCTCAATTTTAAGCTGAGGTAGTCCCAAAGTAGCCTTCTTGTTCTTTGATCACAAATATTTCCTACTATGCTTTAGCTTGGATGTTGTTTCATAAAATTCTTCAGGAAAAGAAGATTTTTGTTGTGTTTCAGTCATTTTTTCTGTTATATCTGACTGTTCATGGTCCCATTTTAGGATTTCCTTGGCAAAGATACCAGAGTGTTTTCTAGATCATTTTATACATGAGGAAACTGAGGCAAACGAGGTCAAGCAATTTCCCCAGAATCACACAAGCTAGTGGTTACCTGAGGATGGATTTTAACTGAGGAAGAGTCTTCCTGACTCCAGATCTGGCACTCTAACTATGCACTATCCAACTACTCACAGGAAAAGAGAATACTTTGGGTTAACAGGAAAGACCATGGTTGACAGGCTGGACAAAGAACTAGATTTGAAGTTAGAGTACCTTGTATTTGATCTTTGTTTTACTACCTATTACCTGATAACTTTAGAAAAGTCATTTCTCTTCTCTTTATCTTAGTTTCCTCATATGTAAAATAAAGAGGTTAAACTAGATAATGTCTAAAAACTTAGAATCACACAGAAACAGATTTCAATGGAATAAAACTTAGAGGTAATCTCAAGCAATTGAAATTCAAAAAATAAAGTTCAAAACTACAGCATAATTGTCTCAAACCAGTTCCAATTGTTCAGTGAAGAAAGCCATATACATCCAGAGAGAGGGATATGAAATGTGGACTACAACGTAACATTTTCATGCTCTTTATTGATGTTTGCTTGCAGTGTGTTTCCTTTCTCTGATTTTTTTTTCCCTTGTAGATAGGATTTTTCTTGCACAACAACTTGTCAAGTATTTTATCATTATTAACATGTAATGGACTTCCTGCCATCTAGGGGAGGGGAGGGGACTGGGGGTAAATTTGTAAGGGAAAGCTTTGTAAAGATCAATGCTGAGGAACTACCCATACATATGTTATGCAAATAAAAAGCTTTAATAAAAAACAAACAAACAAACAAAAAACTACAGCATAGTTTTAAGAGTTCTCATTCAGGGTCCCCTGAACACTTGCAATGAAAGAGAACCCATTTCCTCCTTAGCAGCACATTCCACTTCTGGATGGCTAGTTAGAAAGATCTTTTTTTCTTCTAACATCAAACTTAAAATGGCCGCTCATTGATTCTTATTTCACCCTCTAGGCTGAACAAGCCTAATCCTTCCTCTACCTGACAAGCCTTCAAATCCTTTTGTGAAGGGGTGGCAGTGGTAAGTGCTGTCTGTAGCACTAAGAGGAATACTTAACAATGAATGCAATTTTTCCTAGCTTATTTCTTTGATCTCTATATTCCAGACAGAAGCAGGTTGTCATATGATCTGTCAATGGCTCAACCAACTGAGGGGGTTGTAGAAATATTGTTTGACCACTCCAGTCTCCAGTCTCTTATGAGTAGCCTACTTGCTCCATCACTCTGACTCCTCTCCACTGCCCTGTCTCCCAAATGTCTAATGACTAGGCAAGTCTGATGGAAGTCTCTAGCAGTATTCTATGCAATATTATACCTAAAACTACCTCAACATTCATTTTCTCTTCAGGTAATTGAGCCACCATCTCCAATGGCAAGATTAAGTACTTCACTAAGACCTTACTAATGTATAGTATTCAGCAATTCAATTTTAATGAATTTAATGAATAAATCATATAGTTTATTAGTAATCAGGTAGAATAGATCTTGAGAAAAATTTAGTTAAGATGTTTCAGTTATATTCCACCAAGTTTCTAGGTCAAAAGAAGACAAAAAAAAAAGTGATCACATGAATGGAAACAATACAATTTTTTTTTTTATTAAGTTCTGCATGGAAGAAGAAAAACCCCTAGCTCTAAGAAATTCTGTCTGATATTTATATGACATCAGATTTACAAAGCTCTACACAATGACCCTTTTTATATAGGTCCTACTATTCTCACCCTCATTTTATAGATGAGATAAATGATCCCTAAACATGGTCATATCAGAGACAAGATTCAGACTCAGATTTCTCTTGAATCTAAGCCCGCGATTCTTTTTTTTTTTTTTTTTTAAATCAGACCATATTTCCTGTCACAAGTAATAAAGCAAATTCTGCTTGTTTTTGTGTGGCCTGGACCTAGATTATTTACATTAAGGCTAACTCTACAGAACATGGTGGGTGTGATCATTTTGGACACTTCAGGGGCAGATTCAGTTTGCTAGAACCTCTCCTATTAATGTGTGCTGATTGGCTGTTGATATGACTTCAAAGAGAAAGGACTGACAAATAACTGATTTAATGGCTATGTTTAAGCATAGCCAAGCTTCAGAACACTATTCAATCACATCATTAGTGCATATTGTTGACTCACAAAAATCCCCTTTTCTTTCCATATTCTGCTCCCACCACCCCATCTCTTTCATTTAAAAAAAAAAAAAATCTCAAGAAAAGCAGATTAGAAGGGCTAGCATATAGAATCAAAGAAACCACTGCAAAGATACATGAAGCCTTGGGAGGTGAAAGGGTAATAATACTGTTGCTCTTTCTAGGTGAGGAAAAAATGGCAAACAGGAATATTATTCAAAAGGGAAAAGACCATTAAATTGCTTCTTTGTGGGGAGGGGAGGGAGCTTCTCAGGGAAGTCTTTTACAGTTAATTCTTGGGTTAATTTTTTCTAATAATAAGTGAATATATTTGAAATGCTACCCAACCCTTTAACAACAAATCTACTGCCACTTCAATATGATCATTACATCTTTTCCACTTATGAAACTGTGTGCATCTAATAAGTAATCAGGATGATTGTCAGGTTCCCTGAAAAGAAAATGTACTCTATAGATGAAGCTATTTAAAACTGCATATACCACTAGCAGCATTGAATGATTTAAGGAGACTCCCGGCGATGGGGGTGGGGAATGTCTGGGAATATAGTTCCAGCAATTCTTGCCCTGAATGGCAACCAGATATTTTCATGATAAACAAATGATTTCATGGTAATAAGATCAGGGATTCCAGATGAAGTAATTTCTATTCCCACCACCTTTTGACATCTCTTCTAATTCTATGTAATCTAAGAAAAGCCAAACAATAATAATTCTATTGAATCATTATGCAAGTTCTCTGTGAGAGTCTCCCAGAGTCTCATCTCATCCCTAGGATGAGACCATTCTTCAAAATTCTGCACCAGGGACATTTCCTTTAAGAAGTCTTAATAAATAAACTACTCCAGTTCACACTGATTCACTCCTAACCTTCAATTCTATTTATGCCCTATATCACAAATTCCAGTACTCACTTATAGATTCTTTTGTAATGTCCTTTAATTGTTTTTTTGGTTTTTTGCCAGGCAATTGGGGTTAAGCGACTTGCCCAGGGTCACACAGCTAGAAAGTGTTAAGTGTCTGAGGTCAAATTGAACTCACATCCTCCTGACTTCAGGGCTGGTGTTCTGTCCACTCATCATCTAGCTGCCCCTGTCCTTTAATTGTTAAAGGTCATTAGGTGACACAGTAGATAGAGTGCTAAGCTAGAGTCAGGAAGAACAGAGTTCAATTTTGACCTCAGAGATTTATAATTTATGAGGCCCTGGGGGCCAAGTCACTTAATCTCCATTTGCCTTAGTATCCTCAACTGTAAAATGGGGATAACAGCACATGCCTCCCAGGGTTGCTGTGAGGACTGAATGAGATAATATTTGTAAAATTGCTTAGCAACATCTGTGGGAGATGGAAGGCATTTAATATATGCACATTTCCTTCCTTCCTTTCTTTTTTTCTTCCTTCCCTCCTTCCTTCCTCTTCCTTCTTTCCTTTTCTTCCTTCCTTCATCTTTCATTTTCATTTTTTCATCTTTCCTTCCTTCCTCTATTCTGTCTTTATATATTCACCAGCTTTTATTTAACATTTACTGTGTACACCTGGATTTACTTCATTTTTATCAATTCATACTAGTTGGGTATACAAAACTCAAAATAGAACAGTCCCTGACTTCAAGGAGCATGTAATAAATTAGTGGTGGCTGTGATAAACATGCATGTTACTAAGGAAATACAAAGTGAATTGGTGGGATGGGAGGGCACTCACCAGTATGTAGGGGAGGGGTTATCAGGACAATTGTTACCAAGCAGCTCTTGATTTGTTCTTCGAAGGAAGTTTAGGTTGCTTTAGGTCAAGAACTAAGTTATATTCATCTTTTAAGTCCTTTACAACACCTAGCTTAGTGCTGGCTGTACAGGAAATATTTAGGTAGTAGTTGTCAAATTACATCAAACTGAATTCTCATGGTGAAGGGGATGAACAGTTTCTTGTTCCAGGAATAGCAATTTTTAATAGTATTTTATTTTTCCAAATAAATGCAAAGCTAGTTTTCAAAATTCACCTATGGAAAACTTTGTGTCCCAAATTTTTCTCTTTCTCTCCCCATCATCCCCCTCCTCAAGACAGGAAGCAATCTAATATGTTAAACATGTGCAATTCTTCTAAACATAGTTCTAAGAATACTTTGACAGGGAGTATATAAATAGTCTCTTGGAAACAGGAAGAGCTACTAGTCACACCAAGCCATATACTCCCTTCCCATTTACAGAATCGGTAATGATTCTCCTCCTTGGCTATCCATTGTAACATGGCAGTAGTCACCTTTTAAGGAAGTGAGAAAGCTGAAGTTGTAGGTGGACATTAGAATAGGGAAGAAGGAACATTAGCTACAATACCATTTTTGCATGCAAATTTGACTTTTGAAAAAAAGGAAAAAGTTTATAAACACTGAGGGTTTGTCCATCTAATGTTTAGTAAAAAAAAAAAAAAAAGAGTGGCTTTTTTTAAAAAAGACAGACACTATGTACAATGGTAAATATCTGCATAGAAATGTAAATTGTGTATATCTTATGTTTGTCATTATACAGGTAAAATATTTCTGTTTTCATTTGCATGATCCCATAGACACAGCCTGAGCACCTTGACATCATATGAGACAGATAAAAAGGTAACATTAAACATAAAAATGTTAGTTATTACCATTTAATAATTTTCTAAGAAAGGAAATTAGAATAAATCACTACACAGAATTATTAATATTAGACTGAGTTTAAATGGGAGATTTAGCAAAAACAAATAAACAAAAAAGAAACACTAAATATCCCTCCAGAAAACTTCCTGGATTTTTTTTGAATTATTCTATTATTATTCTTGGCCTAAGAAAACACTGAGCTTTCCACATTTCCTTAAAACAGTCTATTTGATTTTGTAGCTATAATGGCATCTTTGCCCACGTCATTTCAACATTAATATATGTGTATGTACACATCTATATATATATTAAGGAACAGATATTATTTTTGCATTATCTTCACAGAATTATTTCATAATTCCCAGTAAGATAATTGAACCATAGATGAAAAACTGTAAAGGACCTCAGACATCATTTAGACTAACACCTTCATCTTATAGCTAAAGAAACTTAATTCTTGTGACTTAATCAAGATCATACAGGTTACTAGCAGAGATGGGATTCCAACCTAGGTTTATCAACTCCAAAACTCAGTGCCATTTTTATGCAATATCATATTATTTTTTGCAGTTAGAAATGAGATCTTGTAGATCATTTTTTAAAGATGAGGGAACAAAAACCCAGAGAACTATGATGATTTTTCCAAAGTCACACAGGTAGAAGTAAGTGATTATAGTCCTTTATCATAATAGCTAAAATTTATATGGGGCAGGTAGGTGGTACAGTGAATAGAGCATCAGATCTGAGTCAGGAAAATTTATCTTCCTGAGTTAAAATCTGGCCTCAAACACTTCCTAGCTATGTGACAGTTGGCCAAGTATTTAACCCTTTTTGCTTCAGTTTCCTCATTTGTGAAATGAACTAGGGAAGAAAAAAACAAATCTACCCAATATCTTTGCCAAGAAAACTCCAAATGGAATTATGAAGAGTCGGACACAATCAAAATGACTGAATAACAATGACAAAAATTTATGTGTAGCTCCTATTATGGGCCAGGCACCGTGCTAAGGCCTTTACAATTATTAAATCATTTGATCCTCACAATAACCCTGGGAGGTAGATGCTATTATAATTCCCATCTTACAGATGAGGCAATTGAGGTAGACAGGTCAAGTGACTTACCCATGATCACACAGCTAGTGAAAGTATCTGAGTCTAAATTGCAACCCAAGCCTTCCTGATTCTAGGCTCAATACTCTATTTACCACACCTCAACCAGTGTAGAGTTGCCTCAGTCAGTGTAAACTCCACTGTATTATGTAGTATCTATTGTTATTTAATTATCTCAATAATAATAAAATGAAATTATTTACAAATTTTAACTAATATAAAATTAAAACACTTTAATAAAAGCAATTATTTTATACTATCTTTTTTGATATAGTTCAGATAGAAATGAAATGGGGATAAGTCATTATCTTGTAATTATTCTTTTTAATTCAGTGTTCTGTGGTCTCTTTCTGGAGTATATAAAAGAATTGGTTTTTGTTAATGAATAAAAGTATTGGTAAGCAAGTTCATCTTCTTTAGGCCCACTAAAAGCATCTTCTATACAACTCCAGCAGCAGAAGAAGGATGGGGATGATGGATACCTAAGCCCATTTCCTTATGGTTTTGCTTTCTTCCTATAAGGCTTTCTATAATTTCAAAATTGGTCATTTCATATAGTTTGGAGGCAAGGAATTTTTGATGTGGCAACAACTATTAAAAGTATGTTTGGGCAATTGTGAACACCAATTTTTTTTTAGCTGTGATGTTACTCTGGTTTTAGTATATGTGCTGCAGTCATTATTTAGTTGTGTAAATGTAAAACTGTCTTTCCTTAGAAATAACATATCATAATAGAAAGAGTATAAGACTAGTAATTAGAGGACCTTGTTAACTTCATGATTCTATGACAGCCATCTTTTTTAAGCATTAAGAGAAAAATAACCCTTTTTTATTTTTTAAATTTATTTTATTTTATTTTTTTTTAATTTTATTTTATTTGCATAACATATGTGTGGGTAATTCTTCAACACTA
>JAJPUD010000453.1:331842-365279 GCA_023553655.1 Myrmecobius fasciatus | reverse complement strand
TCATATAGTACTGTTGTTGCCGTGTATAATGATCTCCTGGTTCTGCTCATTTCACTCAGCATCAGTTCATGTAAGTCTCTCCAGGCCTCTCTGAAATCATCTTGCTGGTCATTTCTTACAGAACAATAATATTCCATAATATTCATATACCATAATTTATTCAGCCATTCTCCAATTGAAGGGCATCTATTCAATTTCCAGTTTCTAGCCGCTACAAAAAGGGCTGCCACAAACATTCTTGCACATGTGGGGCCTTTTCAGATGCATACATTTTATAATCCTTTATATTCATAGAATAAACATTTTATGCTTTTTAAAATAATCACAATTTCATATGCTTAATTTTTTTTGCACTAATAACGTCAAGACATTTTGTATTTATGTGGTTCATGTTGAATCATCTATTTCCATTAGTAAATAGAATTCCATGGTGGAAATTAGATTGGGAAAGTTGATTTAGTTTCATGATATGAAATGACAACAGGACTGTTTGTTGTTTGTTTGTTTTTTTAAATTAGCAACAATGATAAAAGCTTAAGAACCGAGAGAGTACTCATACTCTCTAGAAGTTTCTGAATTTACAATGGATTCTTTTATTGATTTGGGGATTATGACACATTCACTAATCCCTGTAAAAAGGAAAAGTGAAGAAGCATCCTGCTGAAATTCCAGGAAGAGAAAATGTTTTACTACTGTGGGAAACTACTTTCTAATTAAGGTAGAATTTAAAATTCATATTTTTGACTGAGTTGTTAATGTAACTTTGAGAAATAGGAGATGTATCCAGAATTTTCAAGTTAGAGCAAGTATAAAAAGTGTCGGTTTTAGCCACTGAATAGAGTGAAATTCATTTAGTGATTGACTCTCATTGTCTATAATTTGCTTTTCAATATATATATAGAGAAGCCAGCAGAGCTGGATTTCCATAATTAGAGCAGGTTAAGTTGGCAAGAGAATTTAGGCAAGAAGTTAACACCTAGAGCTAAGATCCTACTTAAGCAGTGACAAGCCCTAGAACCAAAATTCCTGCTTTTCCTAGGGAATATTTCTGCAAACTTGAAGCTAGAGATGGTGTATACCATGGCTAAGCATCACGGTTATGTGCCCTACCAAGAGCAGGTCCAAGAGACATAAAGGAATGACTTGTCCTGCAGAAGTATCAGACTCTGAGGGGATAGTATGAGTACATTATGGAAGGAAGCCAGATATCCTATAGGGTGGTGCATGCTTTATCATGGTGTTGTGTGTTTCTTATTACACCATTTCAGAAGATGCCTTTGCTTTGAACTTATTGTGTACTCTGACAGACTAGTAATAAACCAAACACATCACTGGGGATTTTTGAGATGTAGTTTTAGGAGTGCAGACACACAGAGTGCTGAAACTTAGCTAGTCATCCCCAAAGGGACCCGACCTTCAAGGGAGAGTTGGTGAAGGGAGAGCTCTTCAGTTTAACATGTCAAGTGGTTAAAATCTTTCAAATCTTTTGATCACTTAGCCATTGGGGAATGTTTTTTTATCATGTATTTTTGTGTTAGTTTTCCATATATCTTGGATATCAGATCATCAGAGATTTTGCTCTACCTTTCTTTATACACCAGCTTTTAATTTAGCATAGTAAAAATGTTCAATTTAATCTTTTGTTTTTGCCTTTATATTTTGTTAGGCTAAAAATTCTCCTAACTCTCTCTGGCTGTGAAGGACACCTGAGCTGATTCTCTTTAAAAAAAAAAAATTTTTTTTAATTGGAGGATACAGATAGATCAGCATATGTATCTGATCATCTTGTTACAGTGAATGGAATTCTGGGTCTGAAATCAGAAAGACTGGGTGAGATTTTAATCCTACATCTAATACTCTCTCCTAGTCTCAGTCTTCTAGTCTGCAAAATAGGGAGAATGATACTCATAGCATTGCCCTTTCAGGATTGATATAAGTATAGTTTTATTTTAGCAAGAACTTTCTGGGAAGAATTCCTTAACCAAAGGAAATGAGTCAGGGTGTTGTGGGGGAAGTGTTTTAAGAGAGATATGCTTTTAAAATTAAAAAAAAAATTAAAAAGCACAAATAGGATTATATCTCCTTGATTGAGAATGCTCCCTATTGCTTCTTGAATAAAATAAAAAGGGCATATAAAGTCCTTCATAATGTGACTCCAATTCAACCTTCTAATCTTGGTTCACACTGTGGTCTAGCCAAAATGACCAGCTTCCTCTACTTCAAAGTCAATATTCTTCCTCTTCTTTCTGTGCCTTTTTATTCTCCACCAGTCTTAAATCATGTTTTCTCTATAGTAGTCATATTCAAAATGTCTCAGGAAATCTGATTCCATACAGGCTGTGCTCTATATGCCTGTGATTCCCTGCTGGTTCACCTCCAACTTATGATGCTTCCTTCCTTTTAAGACTGCTCATGTGCTATCTCCTAAAGGAAACTTTTCATGATTCCCCTTATTTAGGTTCTTGTTCCTTCCTCAAATTATCTCTTGTGTTCTCCAGAAGAAGATAATCTCCTTGAAGGCTAAGGCTAGAACAATGGATTGAAAAAAAAAAATTAGATTCTTAACCAATGCTGTTGAATTGAATGTTCTGCTTGTAAAAGGGCTAAAATTGAGAAATATAAGTCAGACACAGAGTTACTTAAAAAAAAAAAAAAGCAGAGTTAAGTGACTTGCCCAGGGTCATACAGCTAGTACTTGTCCATTATCTGAGAGGCTAAATTTGAACTCCTGACCACAGAGCCACTTTCCACTGCAACAGCTAGCTGCTTCAGAATTTCTTTTTCACTTGATTCCATTTAGAACTTTCTCTTTGAGGAGCATGCCCAGGCCAGACATTTTCTCATTTCTTTTCTGACTGGACTCCTGGACTCTTTCTACAATGACCAACAATGACCTAGGTCACTTGCCTTCATTTCAGTTTCCCTTAATGTGTTGTCTACATTAGAATGTAAATTCTTTGATGGTAAAGACTTTCTTTCCATTCATATTTGCATTCCTAAAACTTAGTACAATGCTTGTCACACCGTAAGTGCTTAATAAATGCAGATTGATTTGATTAACTTCAAAAGAAGTCTACCAGTCAAATGTAGATAGGTCAAAAAGGATTAGGATTAGAAAGAGATAGTGATTAATAGATCTGTGGTTACTTTGGAAAGAGTTTTAGCTGGATAATGGTTTTGGAAGTCAGATTTCTGCTGATTTGGAAGAGAGAAAGAAGAGAAGTATAGATAACCTTTTCAATGATTTTTACCTGAGAAGAGGAAGTGAGATAGGAGCACAAGTTATTTTTTTTAAGGATACAGGAAATTTGGATGTATTTGTAGTCTGAAGGGAAGGAAGAAGGAGAAAGAAAAAGACAGTAGTGAGAGAGGATGATGTTAGGGAGAGAGGTGTAATTTGCTAGTGAAGATGAAGACAAAAATAGGGACCAAAAGGAGACACAGAACAGTTGGCATTGGAAAGCAAACGAGCAATGTCATTATCATAGGTTCAAGTGAAAAAGGAGATAGAAAGCAATAGTGTCAGATGAAGAGAAAGGGGAAAAGGAAATTTTTTTTCCCTCCTACCCCTCCTCAGTTCAAAAATATCAAATGACATTGATTATTATTATTTTGATGAACTATAAATGAAAGTCTACTGAGTAAGGGGAAAGCTATGTTGGAGGCTTGAGGACAGAAGAAAAGTTTTGAAATTGCTGCTGTTATGTTTGCCTTAGGGAATAAATTAGGGAATGGTAGGATTGCTTTGCTCTAGTGAGAGCCCACTTTAGATTAGCTAGCATAAATTTGTAGTGGATATAATTAGTATGATTTGTGATTTCTTTCAGTTCTGTTCAGCAGCCAGTGAGCAAGGAGTAAAGAAGGTACATGGTGTGAATTGAGAGACAGAGAATAGTACAAATTGTCTGGGGCACATAAGAATATGAAATAAAATAGGATGCTACTAGATATTAAAGAATGGAGGATTATGAATTTCAGGCAGAGGAGCATGACTTTTATTTGGCAGGCAATAGAGAATCAATGAAAATCATTGATGATGATTAGTGAGATGACGATTAGTCAGACAGCAGTGTAAGGGGAAGCTCAGTGGATAGAACTTTAGGCTTGAAGTCAGAAAGACTTAGGTTCAAATCCTGCTTCAGACACTTTCTGATTGTATGACTCTGGGCAAGTCACTGTTCCTTTCTGGACCTCAGGTTGAACATGACTTTCCAGATAATTCTATGCTAAAAGACCATTGAAGTAGTTCACTTCAATGAAAATGAAAATTTTTTTTCAGGTTATCAGCAGTGACAATAGTGTAGAAAGATGGATGCAGGAAATATAATGGAACTTAAATTAACAGGACTTTGAAACTTAGAAATGAAAGGTGAGGAAAGAAGAAAAGTAAAAATGAACTCCAAGATTTCTGAGGGATGGAGGGATTGGATGGATGGTGGTGTCCCATTCTGGGAAGAACAGGTTTAGGAAGGACAAATTTTGTTTTATATGAACTGATTCTAAGGTGCTGGGCCCTTTGGGGAGCTGACGATGTAAGACTGGTGCTCAGAAGAGAGATTAGCCCTGTAGGGAAACTAATCCATATGGTTAACTTGTTTGGCCATTTTTAATTTAAACTCAGGTGAATAGATAGTATATCATCCCATGCTCCAACTCTTCCAATAGAATTTTAGAGAAAAGTGGCCTGAGTTCCAATGAGGGAAGAAAACTAGTAAGAATACATATAGCACTAGTGTCAAAGTCAGATAGCAGCAGGGACCATATACATAAGGATCACTGCAGGCTGCTTATTGATTTAGAAAACCACATGTATTTACATGTTTTATGAATATGTATTAACAATTAACACATTAAAATCAAATTGTTTTTGTTCAGTCATTTCTGACACTCTATTATTCCATTTGAAGTTTGGAGTAATTTGCCATTTTCTTCTCCAACTCTTTTTACAGCTGAGGAAACTGAAAGCAAATAGGGTTAAGTGACTTTCCCAGCATCACAGTTAAGTGTCTAAGGATGGATTTGAATTCAGTTCTTCCTGACTTTAGGCCCACCTCTCTATCCACTGTGCCATCCACCTACCCAATTAAAATCAGACAGGAAATAAATTTTTAATCTGATTTGGGCTGACATGAGACATGGAATCTGTTTTTGACTTTGGGCTTATAGGATCATAGTTCTAGAACTGGAAGTGGCTTCAGAGACAATCTAACCCAACCTCCTCCTCATTCTTCATATAGGGAAACTGAGGCCCAGGGTAGTCACATGACTTGGCCAAGTTGAAAGGGTCCTAGATTTAGAATTGGAAGAGACCTTGAAGATAATTTAATTCAATCTTCTCAGAGTAAAGGTTCAGGTTGAGTTAAGACACATAAGTAGTAAGTAGCAGAGTTGGAATTTGAACCCAGGGCTTCTAATTCTGGAGCCAGTTCTGTTTCTCTTGTACTGAACAAGCACTTTTCCATCTTTGACCACATTTTAGCTCCACAATATCTTTGGCACATAAGTAAACCAAAGTCCGGAAGAATAAAGGAAATTCAATGTCTCCAGGGAAGCACCCAGATCCCTCAATTGGCAGTCCACTGCTATTTGTGTGTGTGTGTGCAATGTACCATTGGTGGGGCCTAATCTTGCATTTATCTTCAGTTCCTTTGGCCCTTCAGAACATCTCTCTGTTTCTCATCAAACTACAGTAGTACTTAGTGTCCTCACTGTGCTTACATCTTGCTCTTTCATTTTCATTCTTGCCCTCATTCTTGCCCTGATTCTTTAGAATGTTACTTATTTTTAATGTTTTCTACCCTGTATTCATGGTGGCCACATAAAACCTATTTGCCTTCAGTCATCAAGGGCTATGTTTTCAAAGTCCTGACTGGGTTTCATTTCCAGGAAGGCCCCAGTGGATGTTAATCAAGACCAGGCACTTCCTCCCTCCCTCCTCCTCCACCTCCTCCTCTTCTTCCTCCACTTCCTCTCCTTCTTTTCTTCCTCCTCCTCCTCCTCCTTTAATCTTCTTCCTTCTCCTTCCCTTCCTCCATCTCCTCCTTCTCTTCCTCCACCACCTCCTTCTCCTCTTCTTCCACCTCCTCCTCCTCTTTTTCCTCTTCCTCCTCTTCCTCTTTTTCCTCCTTCTCTTCCTCCTCCTTCTCCTTACAGCCACACAGATGTATCTTTTCATCCATCTGTTCTGTTGCAAAGTGCCTGGGCTCTTTTTTGAGGTGACACACAAAGACTGCATTTGGTATCACTGTGTTCCCAACCACAGTCACGACAGATTTATCTGGCCTGACGACAAATTAGGCTGGATGCTCTTTCTTAGTCCTGGCCCAGTGATGTCTGGTGACAGCCAGAGTCATGTGAGAGAACATGATCAGGAGTTCATTTTTCCAATGATGTGGTATCTCTGGTTCCAATTAGCCCTTTGTACCCCTACAAAGATCACACAGGAAAGGAATATTTGAGGCTTTCATCTTGTTGAGAAACTAAGCTTCTGGGACTTCCATGTCTGACCCTAAAAGGTGAAGGCTGAATTTACATGTAAGCAAGGGAAGAAATGACTTACACAGTGTGATCTGGGGCACATGGAAAACTATCATTCATGCCCAAGTAGATTTCACTTCCCCGATGGTTACTGATGCTTTAATTCTACCATTGAAAGGTCATTCCACTGGAATATTACTGTGCTGTGAGAAATGTCTGTGCAATATACAGAGAGACTTGGGAAGATTTATATGAACTGATACAAAGTGAAATAAATAGAATCAAGAAAGCCATGGATAATAATGTCAATGGAAACAACAACTTTAAAATGAAAATTGAATGCTGTAATTATAATGTTCAACCTTGACATCACCACCACCATTCTCAAAGAAAGGAGAAAATGCATTTCCTACTCTTCCTTGCAGAGATAAAAGTAAAAAAAAAAACCAAAAACCAAACCAAAACAAAACAAAACAAAAAACAGCCCAAGACTCAGTTGGTATGTTTGGTTAGTTTTGTGGAAGTACTTCCTCCCTTTTTTCTTTCTTTCTTTCTTTTTTTTTTTCTTGATAATGAAGAATAGTTCTGGGGAACAGAGAGTGAATTAGAACCTATTTGGATATGAAGTTGATATAAAACCCAAAGAAAGCAATACGTATTTTCTTCTTAAAGAAAAAAGGTGATTTTTTTTTTTTTTTTTTTTTTAGCATTTGCTTGAATTAGGGAATTTTCCCAGAATAAAATGCAAATGTATTGGCAGGCACAACACCCTATCAATCATTAACACCTTATTGTGAATTACTTTTTTAGATCCTTTCCAACCTTATAGTTTGCCAGAGCTGGCCCTGCTCTAAGCCAAATAATCATTCTTTGAGGAGAATTGTCGAAAGGATGAATTCAGTTATATTCTTGTTTTAACCACTTGATTGCAAATCTTAAAATGGGCAAAAAGAACTACTAGCATCTCAGATCTCTAGCCTCTTTTGAGAAAGAAGAAATTAAACTAAAGTTTGGGGATAATATCCCAAATTGGATAAAATATACATGTTTTCATAGAGATAATTGTTTTACTGATGTTTTCCTTATTAAAATGTGAGCTCTTTGATAGCAGGGATTGTGATTAGTCTTTCTGTGCATCCCCAAAGCTTAGCACAGCACCTGGCTCATAGGAAGTGCTGAACAAATGCTTGTTAATTGACAATTTTTATTTCTGTCATCATTCCCTGTCATTCTCATTGAATGTGAGACATCTCACATTCAATATAAGGCATCTCAAACTCAATGTTAAAAACAAAACAAAACAAAAAAACCCTCATTTTTTCTCTTCCAAGCTATGTCTCATGTACATTTTTCTATTTTTGCCCACCCAAGTCTACCACCATGTCTGCTACCTGCAAGTTACTCTGAAATTCTCACTTTCACTCACTCTTTATCTCAATCTCTTCCTACAAGCTCCTAAGTAATCTTTCTCTTTTAGATTTCTTTCTTCTCAGAGAAACTCAGAGGGCCTTCCCTGCTCTAATTAATTCTATGTGAAGGGAAAGTCAGCCATCTTTTACCTCAGTTCTTACTTTAGCCTTTAACTTCTGAATGGGTATTACCTCAAGCAAGACTCTAACTTAAAAAGACCAAGGTCTCCCACTGAATCCTAGGCCATCATTCTGATCTACTCTTGCCACTGGCCTCTGATGTCTCTAGAGGAGAAAGTGAGACTGATGACTCTGCATAGCTTTGCCTCATTTAAATTCAATTCAATTGCAAGTCAGGACAACACCCTCTTGATGTCATTGACCCTCTTTGAAAATGAAGGACAAAAAACAATTTTCCTTCTCAAAGTTATTTTTAAAAAATTAAATTATTTATTTTCACACAGTTACTAAAGTAATATTCTTAAAACACAGCTTCTACTATGTCACATGCTTGCTCAAAAAACCCTCAGTTTGTCATGCCTGAAAATTTCTCTTTTTATCTCTTTTCTGACTTCCTTGACTTCCTTCAAGTGTCAACCAAAACCTCCCACTTTCTATGAGTTTTCCTGATAATCTTTAATGCTGCTGCTTTCCATGTTTATTATCTCCAATTTACCATATATATATAACTTGTTTGTAGATAATTGTTCACAAGTTGCATTTTTCCATTAGATTGCAAATTCCTTGAGATCAGGAATTGTTTTATGCCTTTTTCTGTTTCTTCAGCTCATAGCACAGTTTATGGCATATGACAAGTGCTTAATAAATGCCATGGTTTCTTATTGCCTCTTGATAATATACAGACTCCTCTGTTTGCTTCAGACAGATCCAGGCACATAGTAGGTCCTTAACAAATGCTTACTGATTGACTGCCTGCCTGCCATGAACGTTCCTCAGTTCCATGAAGTCTTCTCCCATTTGTGTGTTTGCAAAGGTCATCTCCCTTTTGTGCTATGGATGTCTCCCCATTAGAGGCTTATTGAAGTTCTCTTTCTTAGGGTTCATCTCAAGAATAACTGATTCCTTCCAGCCTCTCCTGATTTCTCCAGATGTTTCTAAAACATTTTGTCTAAATACTTCCTTAACTTCTGGTTTTTCACCTGGCTATACTACTCTGGGACCTCTTTGATTTCTCCACCATGTCCCATGGAGATCCTTATTGGCAAAATTTTCTCAGCTTGCAAGATCCCATCAGCATTAGCTTTTCTCCCTCTGACTGGGGTGTGGAACCATATACTCCCAAACCTCCATTTAAGGAGAGAGCTCAGTTGTACCCCTGTGATATCTCTAACTTTTCCACATGCTCCTGCATGGGGCACCTTCTGCACCTGCTCTGCTTTTCAACTTCCTTTTGTGTGTTGTTTTCCCCCATTAGACTGCACGTTTCTTGAGTGCAGGGGATGCCTTTTTCATATTTGTATCTCCACTACTTAGCATAGTACCTGGCACACAGTAGATGCTTAATAAATGTTTATTTAGAGACATGCACTTGCTTCAATATTAAAGAGTAAGTTCCTTAAGGATAGGGACTATATATATGGAATTTTTTTATATTCTCAGTGCCTAGCAAAGTGTCTTACAGATGGTGAGTGTAAAATAAAGCTTGTTGAACTGTTATTGAATTAAAACAATGTGTGAAACCTAATAAGTTTTCTGTTTTAACTTGCTCTCCATGTAATTGTATAAAAGGATTTTTAGAAATTGGTTCTGCTTAAATTTGTTCAGAAATCAAGTTTAATTTGACTCCAATTAGTTAGAGCTGGTGTTCAGCTGAATTATTACGTGTAAATTTCAGTTTGTAAAACTATAGAAGTAGAAGGAATCATGACCCTTCCAAAGAGAAACAGAGAACCTTGAGATTGGGGAATTTTATTCACATCAGAATGTCAACTTCCTGAAGGAAAAACCTATTTTACTTTTTATTTTTGTAGCTCCAGCATTTTCACAGTGTCTGACTCAAAGTGGATTCTTAATACATTCTTGTCTAGCTGAATTGAATTCACTCTTGGTTGTACATTCTTGTGCCTGTATGATCTTCTGACTTCTGCCATGTGTTGGGAAAGAAGAGCTGAGTTGGGAAGGTGATAAAAATATAAAATTTTCTTTTATTTGATGGAACTATCAAAGCATGATATTTCTCACTGAAGGAAATTGATTATTGGGCATAAAAGCAAGGAACAAGAGCTTTTGCCCTAAAGTGATCTGAAGTATTGGACTTCTAGAGCTTTTCTACAATCTCCAGGAAATTTTTTTTTTTTTTAAACTCTAAGTTAAGAGGAGGATGATCTATAAAGGAACCAATGAGTTTTTCAAAGAAAGCAGTTATCAATTCAAAAAAGGAAAGATTTTATTAACAAATAGAGTTTATAATGGGAAACTACAGGATATTCTCTGTAACTGCTACTATTTAAAAGAAAGTCATATACTCTAGAGCAGTGGTTCTCTAAGTATAGTCTAGGTTCTTTCAAAGACCTTTCAGAGATCCATAAGGTGAAAACAAGAAGATTTTTAAATTTCTAATATAGTAAATATGGACAGATATAACCTACATAAATAAAAGATCTGGGATAGAGGTGTTCAATAATTTTATAAACAGGTCCTGAGGCCAAAACTTTGAGAACTGCTACTCTAGAGAGATTTCAGGATTCAAGTAGGGGTTAATGGCTTCTGATATCAACTCTAAGACTGGATAAAAATTCTAGCAAAAGTCTGTCAATAAAAGTAATTGCTAGGGAGAAAAATCAAGCCAAAATTAGCAGAAAAGATGACATTGATTTTAGATATTTGTTTTCTTTTCAAAAGTTGAAATATTGTTAATATTACCCACATTTTTATATTATGAAATATAATTCAGTTATACTTTTCATGTCTTAGTAAAACTGAAAACTCTTAAAATAGAAAGCTATTTTTGTTTTTTAAAAAATGAGTATTTATCTCCATCTCATTGAAAGTATACTTATAGAAGAAGGCTTTACTTTGTATCATGTTTGCAAAGGTGAAGCACAATTAACTCATGTGACAACTTACCTTAAGTGCAAGTAAGTTCCTATGAAGGGTGACTGAGCCCCAAACCCCCATTTTCTAGTTCCTTCCATTGGCAGCAGTTTTTTTTTTAAATTTTATTTTATTTGCAAAACATATGTATGGGTAATTTTTCAACATTAACCCTTACATAGCTTCCTGTTACATATTTTTCCCCCCAACTCCCCACCCCTCCCCTAGATGGCAGGATATCCACTACGTGTTAATTATGTTAAAACATTTGGCAAATCGAATATATGTATACATATTTCCAAACTTATCATTGTTGTGCAAGAAAAGAAAAATCGTATCTACACAGAAGACATATCAGATAAAGGAAACACAATGTAAGCAAACAGCAATCAAGAGTATGAGAATGTTATGTTGTGGTCCACATTTCACATCTCTCTGGGTGTATATGACAGCAGTTTTTTAAAGGAGGATCTAATTTTTTTTACATCTGAAATTGACAAACACTAGATAAAATGAGCATTTCCATATACACTGCTCAACAAAAGAAGGGGCTTGTCATAAAACTAATTTTAATTTTTGCTACGTAGAGTTTGCTTTCCCTTTTAAGTGTATAATATTCAATACATAGCATTCAAAGCTGTCCTGCTTATCTCTGATTTCTTCTAATACTCCACTGAAGATATCTCTACTATCAAACATAACATGACTTGAAGTGACATAATATACAAAAGGTGTATGTATATGCATATATATGTACATATATACACAAATATATTATACATATACATATATATATATATGCACACACACACAATCCTTCAAAGACAAAGTCCTAGAACCAGACAGAAATTCTCCTTGAGCTATCTAGAAAGAAGCAAAATTCTGAATCTTAAAAAAAAAAATTCAACTTCTACTAAATTTTCCATTCTACTATTTTTTCCATGGGTAATGGTAGACTCTGCCAGTTCTACTCCCTGATACAATTAGAAGAGAAGCTGACATCCATGTGCTGACACGGTTCTTGGTAAGGTGAGAGACTCAGAGGTATTAACTGAAGCTATAGATGAGAAAGAAATTTGGAGGTGCTTCCTTGCCAAAAGGATAATAATAGAACAGGGCAGGAATACTGAGAGTCACTAAGAAGAGGGCAAATAATCAATATGAATGAAGATGAAAACCAACCTGGAAGGTGCAGAAGAGAGTGTTTGTGAGGGGAATGGAATTTTCATTTGGAGTAAGAGTTTTAAAGCATGACCTTCAACAATTGGGAATGCTTATGGGTGACAGGTAATGAACAAAAAATTATAGTCACCAAACTTAGAATAAATAATTTGATTCATTTCATCTGTATCTCTATCCATTTTGACCATCCTGGAAAGTAGGTATATCTCACCCTTCAATTTTATCATCATCTTTGTACATATAAACATATATTTATGTATATTTTATACATAATGTTATTTGATATGATAGATTATAACATACAACAGTGCTTTTCTAACATTTTCCTCCATGTCACATGTATATATTTGATAGCTTTAGAATACAAGACTGATAAAGGGGTAAGCCCTCTCTTTACTAGTATACTTTAAGGCCAAGGTAAAAAGCAGATATGGTAAGTAGAACTCCTTCTGTAAGTAAGAAGAATAAATAGGAGATACATTAAAAAGAAGAGGAGGAAGAGAAAGCAGAGGAGGGATAGTCTCTATGTCTATCTAGCTCATGGGTAATACATACAGAGCCAATGGGTGGGAATCAGCCCCCAGCACAGTGGTGGTGGACTCTATCCTATTTCTCTTGGCCAAGACTATGCTCCTTCTCAGTTTCTGGGAAGCAGGCAGCCTAATGGGAAGGTTGCCATAGCACAATAGTTGAGAAGGACTGTGATACACAGATGGTAAAATAAATTAAAAATTCAACATTTTTTATTATTAGCCTATCAAGCACACTTCCCAACCTGCACACTAACCTCTTCCTTAAGCTGTCCTGACTGAGAAATAGATATAACTAAGTCTTATATTATTGCCAGGAGCTTATTAGCTATCATAATTTTAATCTTGGTTTTAATGTAACTCATGTCTGTGCAAAGATTAAGAAGCATAGTAAAAGAAGCAGATTTTACTCATCACTGGAGGTGAAGACGTGAATGTATTACACTTTTAGAGAAGCAATGGGATAAGAAGGAAAAAATGGCTTACATTTCTGAAAGCACTTCATGATTTACACAGCAAATATACTATTACTAATTCTCACCAAAGCCATGTGAGGCAGTCAGGGTAGGTTTTATTATTTGCATTTCACAAATGAGCAAACTGAAGCTCAGGGAAAATTACTAGATTAGTAATCACCCAGGGAGCATGTTGTAGAGCCAAAACTGGAATCCAGTGGTCTTCTGGTACCTACTCCTTATGCTATAGCACTTTTCCTTGCTAAAAGAAAGGGAAAGGAAGGTAATTTCCATGGTCTAATTGAATCAAAATGCTTAAAAAATCACCTGGATGATTTAAACATAAAATCTATTTCCACTTGCATAATTGAGTAGAAACAAAGAACCAGTAGAATATCTGAATTATAAACTAGTCAATTCTCTTAGTTCTTTATTTGATTTGATATTGGACCAATGACCCTAGTTCCAAGCTGTCAGGTTTACAGTCAGGCTCTTTCAAGAGAACTTCAACATGTTATAGGATCATAGATTGAGATCTGGAAAGAACCTCTGAATTGAGCTAGCCCAAACCTCTAATTTTGCACATTAGGAAACTGGGCCTCAGAAAGATAAAAGGACATGCTCCATATCATAGAGGAAGTAAGTTGCAGAGCAGAGATTGAAAAACAGATTTTTAAAAATTCCAAACCAAGTAATTTCCCCATTATACCATATTAAGAAAAATTTAAATGTATTCTCCTTTCAGAGATGCAAGAAAGATTTAGATATATTCTTGCCTATTCAGAGGGGGAAAAACAGAGATAGAAAAAGACAGATTCCTCTTAACAATCACTGTTACAACAATCTCAGCTTCCAAAAGTTGGTTGAAAGTCATTATCATACTCCTTGCTTACTGTTACAACACATAGTCAATTCTTAATAAATACTAGTTGATTGACTTATTTTTATCATTGCAGATACACATTACTATAAAGTCATGGAGAAATTCAATCTTTACAATAAATTAAGTCACAGAAAATGACATGATTGAACCTTTCTTATAAAGTAAAGAATTCTTTTGTACAATGAAAAACAATAAAAAAGTTTACTTGATTGTTAATCTATTTTTATGTATTTGTTGTTCAGTCATATTCAATCATATCTGATTCTTCATACCCCGTTTGGAGTTTTCTTGGCAAAGATTCTTAGAGTGGTTTGCTATTTCCTTCTCTAGCCCATTTTACAGATGAGGAAACTGAGGTAAAAAAGTGACTTGGCCAGGGTCACACAACTAAGTACCTGAGGCCAAATTTGAATGCAGGAAGATGAGTTTTCTTGAATCTAGTCCCAGTGCTCTATCTACTGCATCACCTAGATGCCTTTTTTAAAAACATATAATGCTTGCTTAAGTAAGAAATCCACTTGGATAGTTTTGTCTTCCTGGTCTCTATTTCTCTAGATTTCTATGTATGTTCAGTGTACCATAAGCAAATGCAGAAAACTTAGGGGGCTTTGTATGGTCACATTACAGATCAGATAAAAAGGAAGTGCCCTAGACAGGTAGTCAGTTAGATGTCTTGGATATGCAACATGTCTCTGCTGTTGTTTGACTAGGATGTTAGTTTTCTTTGTTGTTGCTTTGTTTTTTCCTTTCTAATTGATAGATTGAAATGCTCATTTTCTACATCACCGGGTTCTAAGGAGGGAAAGGGGAGTGTGTGTGTGTGTTTGTGGTGTGTGTGTGTGTGTGTGTGTGTGTGTGTATTTGAGAGAAAGACATATACACACAGACAGAAACAGACACACAGAGAGACAGACAGAAAGACAGAGAGACAAAAAGATTTTATGCATTTGGGGGTTTTTGAATGTATTGGATTTAAATTATAATGCAGTAATGAATTAAAAGCAGGTCAATTACCTTTATCTTATAAAGAGGTGATATGTTATTATTGAAAGTACACTAAATTTAGAGTCAAGAAATCCAGGTTCAGATCTGGTTGTTTTTTTTTTTGTTGTTGTTGTTGTTGTTTGTTTGTTTGTTTTTTAACTAAATAGGGTCAAGTCCTTTCAGAGCCCATTTTCTCCTTTGTAGAGAAAGAATCTTTCTATTTCCCACCTCCTCATATTGTAAGGCTCAAATGTGAAAATGTATGTACAATGCTTTGTAGCTACCAGATATACTCCATCAGTACAAAGAGTTGGCTCTGAGAGAAAAGCCAAAAGAGAAAGTGGTTTTTGCTCCTCCTTATTCTCATTTCCCTTCCCTTTCCCTTTGCTGTTCTTAATCTTGGAGGGGAAGCCTTTGCTGATCACTATCATATCAGTGTTCTCTTTTCTTCCTTTATGGACATTTTCATTAGTTAATATATTGCATCTAACCTGTATAATCCTTGAGCATAGACACTTTTTAGGAATTTTTTAATCCTGTTTTCTAGCACAATACCTTGCACAAATTAAGCACTTTAAAAGTATTACTAGATTAGATTCAAATGTTGCTTCCCAGTACCTTTGAGTAATCCTCCACCTAGGTGCCTTTCTTAAGGTCAAGGACTTCAGATTGTCCTGATCCCATCATCACAAGAAAATTTTCTTGGCCCTTGTTTCGTATTTCCTATGCATGAATAGCCAACCTGAGTAATCAATTCGAGTTGAGATTTTGGTGATAATAGACTTTTTCTTTTTGTTTTGATCTTGTGGTTATATAGATGGTGCAACTGATAGAACACTGCACCTGGAGTCAGGAAGAACTGATTTCAAATCTGACCTCAAATACTTAATAGGTATGTGACTCTGGGCAAATCACTTAACTCCTACCTGCCTCAGTTCCTCATCTGTAAAAGGGAGAAACACTGAAGAAGAAAATGGTAAACCATTCTAGTATTTTTGCCAAGAAAAACGCCATGTCACACAGAGTTGGACATAAGAGTATAGTAAATGAACTCTGGGTGAGGAACTCCCTCTACCACTTAGGATGGGCATCTGCTTTGCAACTTTGTCTTAGAGCAGTGATTCTTAACGTTTTATTTTGTATAGATCCTTTTGGCTTCTGAGGACCCCTTCTCAGAACAATGTTTGTAAATGCATAAAATCAATCAACTTATATTTGCTAACTACCTCCTATGTGCCAGAAACTGTGCTAAGGATCCCTAAGGAATGACATTTTATTGAAATGCAACTATTAAATTTTCTTTTTTTTTAAATTTAAATTTAAATTTAAATTTAATTTAATTTATTTTTTTTAAAATTTTATTTGCATAATATATGTGTGGGTAATTCTTCAACAATAACCCTTACATAGCTTTCCGTTACAAATTTTAAATTTTCTTTTTTAAGAAAGCTCATAGAATCCTATCTTGGAGAGTGGCTTGGGGCACTGAGAGATTGATTTGCTCAGGGTGGGCATTATGTCAGAAGCAATCCTTGAATTTAGACTATTTTCCTCAATTGGAGGGTAGTTTTCTATCCACTGTCATGTTGCTTCTTTTAAATTTTAACTACAATCTTCAACACCTTAACTCAAAGGACTGAATAATGTGGGAGTTTTAGAATTCATGATGGGGCCAGTATGGGGGATAATTAAGGGATAGCTGTGACTTTCAAATCATACCAGGCAGGAGGTTGTATGCTCTGCCTCCAGTGCTTAGCTCAGTGCATAGCACATATTCATCACTTCATAATTACTTGTCAACTCTGCCTCTATATAAAACTGTCATTGACTATAGATCTGTAGCTTATAGATAACTTTGACCCTTGTGAAAAATGGGTACCATCTATCATTCCCCTACATGTATGATACAAATGGAGCTTTGACCTAGAGAATCAACATTTGTGGGGCTATGTTTCCTTCCAGTGGTGACTAATATTCCCAGTTTATCAGATCTCTACCACCCTATTTTGAAGTACAGCAAGACTCCCATGTTCAGGGTCTTGTTATCATGACACTCTTCATGGACTTGCCATTCTCATTAACTCCTGTAAGGATGAGGGCTATACTATTTTCAGTCTTGCTGTGACTATACCAGTGATTGAACTGGCTTCTGTGTTGCTTTGGTGCACCCCTTCCTCCCTCCCCAACTATTATTTTTGAAAATAAAAATTTTTTAGCTATTCTTCTATGTGTTGTTGATGTAAAAATCCACCATACATCATGTGTGGCAGTCACAGAGCTTTTGGGAAGCTAAAATATAGGTATCTACATATTCCATTTAGGTCTTTAATCCAGAGCTAAATGGTATACTGAATACTTATTACTTTGGAGCTCAAATCAATAACTTATATTATCCAAATTCAGTAGATGATTTCCTAGTTATTTTCTTCCTCTCTTCTTCCCCCCAAATTCTATTGGTTATGTAATTATGCACTCCTAGAATTGGTAGCAAGACTGGGATGAAGTGTTACTTTGCATTTTGTGAAATTTTCACTTATAATAAAATAATAATAATAGTGAGTAGCACTTATATGACATTTACTACGTGCCAGGCACTGTGATAAGCAATCTAGTATATTTATCTCATTTGATCCCCACAACTTCCCTGGGAGGGAAATACTATTAATATCCTCATTTTACAGATGAGGAAACTGAGACAAACAGAAGTTAAGTCACTTTCTTGGAGTCATACACTCAGAAGTGTCTGATGCTGCATTTGAACTCAGGTCTTCCTGATTCTAAACCCAAAATTCTATCTACTCTGCCATTTTCTTGCCCAATTTATTTTTTTTTATTTTTTTTTCTTACCTAATTTATATGGGAAACAACAGACTTAAAAATCCAAATGCATCATGGTAGTCATCTAATGTAATGAAAATTATTCAGGGCAAGAAGACTCAGTTTTATGTTTAAAGCACAATTCTTCTAGGCCCACTTTGGGTCAGAAGTAAATTATAGAATTTATTCAATAGAAATTATTTAATTATAGAAATTGAAATGGAAAGAAAAAAGAATGTTTCTCAAATAGTTCACTAATATCAAATCCTAGAAGGTGAGTTGAAAAATGGCCTCCAAAGTTACCTAGGCTAACTAACCCATACCTAAATGTAAAGCTCCTCTACAACCTTTCTGATAAATGATCACCGGATCTTTGCAAGGGGAAAACCACTAGTACCCACAGCAGCCCATGTACTTTGGAAGGTCAAAGAGTTAGGAATTTTCCTTATTATTTTGAACAGGAATGGACACTTCTGCTACTTCTGCCTATTGATACTAACTCCTGTTTGGAATTAAGAAAAAATAAGATAAAATAAAAGTGTAAGCCCTTTTCTATAGTACGACTTTAAAAATTAAAACAGCTCTAGCACACTCCCTGCTATTTTTTCCTAATCCCAAACTAAATATCCCCAGTTCCTGAAACCAACACTTATTTGGCACAGTTTCAAAACACCTTCCAATGTTCATAGTCCTCCTCCCACTATGCTCAAGTTTGTCAATGTCCCTTCTAAAACATGACACCTAAAACTGAACAAAATATTCCAGATGTAGTCAGACTAGGGCAGCGCACAGAGGATGCATTGTTTCTCTGGGTCTATGTACTCTGCGCCTATTAATGCAGCTTAAGATTAAGTTACTCTTTTTGGCTGCCTGTCACATGGGTTATGGGCTCAGAGGATCTAGGGTTGAAAGGGACCTCAAAGACCATCCGGTCCAACCCCTCCCCCTTTCCCACAGATGAGGCAAGGAGTGGAAGGGTCAGAGCCCTGGTTCAGGCTCCCTGACTGGAACAGGGTAGGGCCAAAAAGTCAGACCACCAGCAGAAATGCAAGTGCCTGAGGCCCTAGCCCTTCATGTGATATTTCCTCTTCTGCTTGAGCTTTGTTTGAAGTTTAACCCTTGCATGTCTGGTGGATTTGTTTTATATTGGTTCCTGAAATGTACAGTATAGAACATCTGACCTAAAACTACAGACAACTAGGTAATGAATAAAGAGGAGTCAGGAATGAATAGCTGTGTGATTCTAGGTAATTCACTTAATCAATGTGTGTCTCAGTTTCCTAACTAAAAAATGGGGATGGTAATAGCACCTGCCATGGTTGTTATGAGGATCAAATGAGATATCTGTGTTTAGCACAGTGCCTGGGTCATAGAAGACACTAAATGCTTGCTTCCTTCTTCTTTCCTACTCAGAGTCCAAGAAACACTAGTTACTGAGAATTTGCTTTGGCTGGGAAAAGATAAGATCTGTCAAGATCTGACATCGATCGGTCAATTAGCAAGCATTTATTAAGTGTCTTCTATGACCCAGGCACTGGGTACAGACTGAGGATCTGGCTGACCCTGGCTGAGGATACAAAAACCCGAAACAAATAAAATTTAAGTCCCAGTTCTTAAGGAGTTGATATTGCAATCACTTGGGATGACCATAAGCACTATGACTGGACCAAAATTTTGTATAGCTTAATTTGTTATGGTCCAGTTATGTTACTGGTTCACCCAAGTCTGGATTCCTAAACACTAGCCTTGGTTTTGGATTTTAAATTAAGTGGCCTCCAAAAAAATGATCAAAATGACCACATTTTTGGATTTTTGAGGTCATCTAGTCCAGGAGAATCCAACCTCTTCATTTACCAGATGAGGAATTCAAAACTGGTTAAATACTTACCTGAAGATACAAAAGTAATAAATAGCAAGTGGGAATGAGGCATCTTTTCTATTCTGTTTCTATTCATCTATTCTGCAACAATTTATATTATTTATTAAATACTTAAAAATAGGATCATAGATCTAGAACTTCTTGTTGTTGTTGGTGGTGGTCTTTTATTCTTGAAGAGGACCATGACATCAGGGAGGAGATACCATAACATGCAAGTGAATTGGATTTAAGTGAGGGAGGGCTGTGCAAGGTTACCTGTCTCACTTTCCCCTCTAGAGCTATCTGGATTCAGGGGCCAGATACAAAAGAGGACAATTGGAGATGAGATACAGTGGGAGACCTTAGTCTTTTCAAACTAAGATCTTCAACAGGAGAAGTAGAAGAGACTAGAGGGACCATTTTTTCCCCATCCATTTTAGTTTAGACTTGGGGAGAGTGGGACTTAGGGAGGTTGTGACTTGGTCAAAGTTGGACAAGTGATAAGTTTCAGGTGCAAGATTTGGACCTTGGTCCTCCAACTTCAAAATCAGTATTCTTTTCACTGGATTGTACCTGGAGAGCCTTTTCCTCACTATAATCCTGTGAAGAAGATAGCATCTCCTTTTTAAGGATGAGAAAATGGAGTCTCAGAGATATTAATAAATTGTTCATGGTCAAGGAATCCAGTGTCAGAGGCAGTATTAAATTCAAGTTTCCTCATTTTAGGTCCATAGTTCTTACCATGATTCCAAACTTTATCTTTGAATTGGAAGAGACATTAATGATTATCTTTAGAGAGTCAATCAGGGTCTGTAAACTTCTAAAGTATTTTTGATAACTGTATTTCAATGTGTTCTGTTTCCTTTGTAATTCTTTGTATTTGATTTGTGCATTTAAAAGAATTATTTTGAAAAAAAGATCTACTTCTATATAAGCTTTACTAGATTGCCACAGTGCATGATGCATATAAAAAGGTAAAAACTTCTCTAGTCCAATATTTTCATTTTATGTATGAAGAAAAAAAGTTCATTACTTGTTTAGAGCATATAGCTAATAAGATGAATGACTTTTCTAGGGCACAGAGTTAATAAATAGAAGAGAAGAGGTACATCAATTCCTTGTTGTTCAGTTGTTTCAATTACGTCCAACTCTTTGTGATCCTATTTAGGTTTTCTTGGCAAAGATATTGGAATGGTATGACATTTACTTCTACAATTCAATTTTTTTTTCAAATGAGGAAACTAAGGCATATAGGATTAAGTGATTTGCCCAGGGTCACATAGCTAGTACATCTCTGAGGCCAGATTTGAACTCAGGAAGATAAGTCTTCCTGACTCCAGGTGGGGCATTCTATTTATCACACAACTTAGTTGCACATATTAGTACCTAATCCAATGCATTTTACAAACAAATTCTGCCTAGCCTAGACTATTCTTTTATTATTCCTCAGCATATTCTTACTCTGTCATGGGAATTCTAAGAGGCTTGGAGATTAAAAAAAAAAAAGTTGATCATGAACCTGCTATGCATCATATAATTTAAAATGTGTCATGATTTCCTATTTTGGGACTTAGACTATTATGATTAAAATAAGATCTTAACCATTCCTCCCACCTCCTTTTTTTTAACCCACAGAAGGGCTGTCAGTCAGTGGTATGATGCTAACTGAAACAATCAGTTCTCTAGAATGGAAAAGGGTACTCATGATAGGACACACATAAGTTTATTCTCCATTATTACATTTTCTTCACCACTTTCTTAATTCTAAATGATCAATAAACCAATAAATCAAGCCTTGATTTGTAGCATTTGATGATTTTTGAGGTATGAATGCTCACACTGAAAACATTGGCTCTTATGAACTGGTTTAAGCCGACTCTAGCACACTGCCATCCTCACCTGTACTTGTGATTCTGTTCACAAGACATGAATAACCATCATGTGGGTTTGGTTATAGTAACCTTGCTCAGGAATGGTAGTGATCAAATGAAGTAGAATCCAGAAAGTCTCCAAGTCTTGTATGCAGAACAGCTTTTGCTTTTGTTGCACTCACCTCACTTTCTTGGACTTTGGGCAATCCTGCTGCTTCTTCCTAAAATGAGATAGAAGCAGATGGGAGGGGGTTGGATATATGAATTCCAACATTGTACTGACATGATTCATACTAAGCAATAAACTTAAACTGAAGGTGATTACTGTATGAATGACCAAAAATCTTAATGTATAATTTCACTGTGACATTATTTAATAGAATAGTGGTATGACAGGTATGACAGGTCTGTCTTTGTCTTGAGGTCTGTCTTGCCATGAAGCCAGAGTCCATCTCCCCTATATAAAGTAGACACACAACACAGACCCTGAAGACCAAATGTAGAAGAATATTTTTGCCCCTACTCTGTTCTATCCTGTGAGCTTGACCTATGGTTCTGACCCTTGTCTCCTTGATTCTGCCTTTAATATTCATGACCACCTTGGTTTTAGCATGCCTGATTTTAATTTCTGTTTTACTGGCCACCTTTATGGATCGTTGCTTCTGGTCTGCCCAAATTCTGATTTCAAAATTTTTGACCCAAGCTTGATGACCTCACCTTGATTCTTGACTTCACTTTTTGTCTGATAGTTTAGTTTGATATTTTTGGTTCTGGATTCTACCTCTCCAATTAGCCTCAACACAATGGTTCAAATCAAGGGTATGGACCTGTTCCCTCAGTGTATAATCAGAGCTATAATTAGAGAAGGGTAAACAATTTTATCCCAAAGTGGTAAAATTTAGAGGATAATAACATTACTTTTAGGATACCTAGATGGCGCAGTTGATAGAGTATTGGCTCTAGAGCCTGGAAAACCTAGCTCAGATCTGGCCTTTAGACACTTAGTAGGTGAGTAACTTTGAGCAAGTCACTTAACCCTGTTTACCTCAATTTCTTCATCTATAAAATGAATTGGAGAAGGAATGCCAAACTACTCTAATATCTTTACCAAGAAACCCCTAAATGGGGTCAAGAAGAGTCAGATATGATTAAAACAACTGGGACAATAAAAACAAACATGAAAACTCATGAAGTCCAACAGTCTTTCTTCCTACTGTGGTATTAGATCTCCACTAGGGCTTAAAGTAGCCTGAACTGAATTGCTCTCCCAGTATCCACACCTCAGGTGAACTTCTTCCCATATCCTACCTCCTCTACTTTTCTTTTGAATAGGACACACAAATTCATAGTTCTGGCTCTGGAAAGTTTCCATTGTCTGTTAGGGAAGAGGGATTGCTTTGTGTTCATTATTATTTTGGAAAACAAATCAACCTCAGTTCAGTTATTGTACTTATATCAATTTGATGTTAATTTTGAATAGAAACTGAGGATGCCAATTTTGAGGGAGTTCTCCATTGGTTACCATTGAGATCCATTCTCAGCACTGGATGGTATTCTAGGAAGGAATCCCTGGGACTATGGTCCTATCTTCACTTCAGCCGTTTTTCACTCTGCAGTCACTAGTTTGTACTAATGGTCTGAAAACTGTGACCAAATCAACACCACTATTGCTTTTCGAAAGGACATGCTCATTTATTGCCTTTTTGTTCCATCCGCTATTTCCTTGTCTTTACAAATCAAAATCCTGTTGTCCATTTATCACTCTGCTAACTTACTTCCTTCATGTAAAATAAGCTCCTTGAGCACTCAGAGGTTAACTAACTTGTCTTGTATCTATATATAGGAAATGTAGCTAGTATGTATCATTCAAATCTTCCTGATTTTGAGTTCAGATTTCTATCCAGCACTGAAATTTTTCTTTTCTTTTTTTAAAATTAGTATTTTATTTTTCCAAATACACGTAAAGATAGTTTTCAATATACATTACTATAAAATTTTGTGTTCCAAATTTTTCTCTCTCCCTTCCTTATCTCCTCCTTCTCCAAAAGAGCAAGCAGTCTAACACAGGTTAAACTTGTGCAATCCTTTTAAATATATTTCCATATTTGTCATCAACATTAATGTTTGTAGAGCTTCACAGCACTCAATCTTTTCATTAATCATTTGTTCACTCATTTTATCAATGGCTTATATGAAGAAGGAGATGGAATGCTTGCCAAATGTTCAGATGACACAAAACTAGGATATGTAGTTAACCCATTGGATCATAGGATTGTCGATTTAAAACTGATGAAATCTTCAATTTAATAATAATAATAAAGCTAACACATATATAGTGCTTACTAGGTGAATCTGATTTTCATAACAATCCTAGTGGGATGGTGCTAATATTATTCCTATATTACAATCAAAGAAAGTGAGATAAACAGAAATTGTGATTTACCCAGAGTGGATGCAACTAGTGAAAATCTGAGGCTGGATTTGAATTAAGGGTTTCCTGAGTCTGCCTGGGGCTCTAACCTATTGCTCTACCATATTTCCCCTATTCTAATTCAAACTTCTCATTTTAAAAACAAAGAAAAAGCCCAAAGAGGCTAATGAACTGCCCAAGAACAAATCAGTAAGCTTAGCTGTTTGTTCTACCCATCCCTGGCAGGAGGTATCTCTTGCTAGAACAGGGAAAATGAATTATTCTGTAATTTGATACCATGTAAAGAAACCTTGTGGAATGAATGGCAGTAACCAGGAATTCATGAGTTAGCTAAAGACAAATCCCAAACTGGGCATCTTTTTAGTAGTCATGGTGCTCAGAAAGGAGGACTTTTCCCCCTCTTATAACACATTTTCAAGTTCTTCTCAAGGTGGCACTCTTAGCACATGGATAGTTCTTGTGACTGACATTTTGGTCTGCTTTCAATAGCATTCTTTGGACTTCTGAAAAAAACCTTTACTAGAGCTAGCACTCAGGACATCCCACCCCCAATTACCCACAATGCTTGCCTCAATTCTTCTGCTGCTTTTATCCATTTCTTTCCCCTCACCCAGGTTATTCCAACTTTCACTTCTCAAGTTCCCAGTGCTTTCTGTCCTCTGCTCACCCAGGACCCCAGGTAAATTGGTCCATCTGGGCTGTCCAGTGCATCAGACTTTTATTACTTTGTCCCCATTAAAATATATCTATCTTTTGTTCCATTTCTTCTGATCACTAGTCTTTCTTAGGGATAATCTGAAAAAATTGTATATGCAAACAAATAATTGATAAGAACCATTTGTGTGATACCTGTCTCAGATAATAGATTTGCCCTCCTTTGGTTTTTGTTGTTGACAGCAACGCTATCCTCCCACTCTACAACTCACTTTCATCCTGGAATTTCCCCTCCATGTCATTTCTCTCTCATCATATCTCACAAACAACCTTTCCTCTAGACCCAAGCTTCTTAAATTGTGAGTTGTGACTCCATATGGGGTCTCGTAACTGAAAGTGGGAGTTGCAAAATTATGATTTATTATCAGTAAATGTTTGATTTGAATAACTATTTTATATGCCAATATACCCAAGGTCATGTAAAAATTTCCCAGGTGAAAAAGGGTTGTGACAGGAAAAAGTTTAAGAAGCCCCCCTCTATACTCCCATTACCATTCCTTAATTTTAAGCTTTTATTATCTTTTACTTACGCTGTTTCATAATAGTTCTTTACTAATACATTCTCCAAACCACCATCCTCAAAGCTGTTAGTATGACCCTGTTATTCCATACTGAAAAACCTCCTGAGATCATTGACTAAGGATAAAATGCAAATTCCTTACCTAGGCCTTTGAAGTCCTGCATATGGTTCCAACCTACCTTCTCAGTTCTATTTCTCTCCATTACCTTGCATATGCTATCACCCAACTGGACATCTATTTCTTCTTCAATCTTATTTGTTGCTATTTAGTCTATTCCCTTCCTATGCTTTACTAGTAATCTACTATGTATGATATTGATTTATAGAAATGTTTAACTTTTATTTTTTCTTTAATAGTATTTTATTTTTCCAAATGCATACAAAGATAGTTTTAATATTCAGTTTTGCAAAACCTTGTGTTCTAAATATTTCTCCCTTCCCCTCCCCTCTGCCAGATAGCAATTAATCCAATGTATATTAAACACATGCAATTATTATAGAAATATTTTAAATAGATGTTAGATAAGACCCTTGAAGTTTATTCTTCATCTTTCTTAGCACTTGGCAAGGGGGTACATTATACATTTTCCATATTTAATAAGGTTGTACTTATTGGAATTTAACTTTAAGTCCTAAGAAGGATAATATATGGATTTCAAGATGGCTGGAGAGAGAGAAGATTCTGCATAAGGCAGCTGTTTCTAATCCTGATCAAATCATTCCTCTGAAGTGACTTCCATTTGTCTTTAGATGTAAAGACCCTCATCGCTTTACATGAATTGTTTCATCCAGCCATTGATATACACTAAAATGTCTTCCAGGGATGGTTGTATCATAACTCTTGAGACTATGTTTCTTTGAAGTATTTAGCAGCATTTAGCAACTCATTCAGTTATGAAATGCCTCTTTTAACTAAGAATGGAGGTTGATAAATGGGAGTTTAACTTAAAATCCAATATGTGTGGCTGATTTGTCTCTGTGTTCAAACCTCCTGTACTCTCTTTAAAACTGTTTTAGTGACACTCAATTATCAACATTATAGCTTAATTTGTGCTGGATTAGTTCTTTTTTTAAAATTTTTTTTTATTTTTATAAATTTGGCTAACTTCCCACTCTATCTTTTTGCCCTTCTTTCATACATGTTAATGAGGAGTATAGTAGAAAGGCTAAAGACTTGGCTTCAGAGTCATAACCCTTGACATATGTGGGCTATGTGACCTTGGACAAGCCATTTAAGTGACTTTAAGAACAGGGTTCTTGACTTCTTCCTTTTTTTTTTCATCATAGAAGAAACTAGGATAAAATTCTGGTCCTGGAGTTAGGAAGACTCATCTATATTAAGTGACCAAAGTCACATTGATTGTAAGTGGAAAATCTGATATTCAAATCTAGTTCTTTTGGTTTTAATTCACTTTTCCACTGGCCTGTGCTTTAGCTTCCCTCCTACAATCCCCTCAACTCCCCAGCTAGGTTCAGAAAAAGTCAGACAAGATGACCTCTAAGAATATTTGTAATTCTAAGAACCTATGAATTTATAGTTTTAGTCTTCAACTAAGTAATGAATATTTAAAATATTCTACAAAATGATAAAACTCTTTCTCTGACTTTTCCAATTCTTCAGTCCTTTAAATGATGACGTAACTTAGAGATATATTTGAACAGGCTGAAAAAGATCTGCAAACTTGAAAAATAATTTCTTTTTTTTTTTTCTTATTCAGATATTTGACTTAGTAAAGACACATCCTTAGTCTTTTGGGATGTTGTTTCATTCCTCGGATGTTTAAAAAAATGAGCTTGGACTAGACTTCCAAATCTAATATTCTGTGATTCCATGAAAATATTAGTGTCAGTTTTCATCTATTTTCCCACCCAGTCCACTCCAATTCATACATATTTGCAGCTCATTATTTAGAGCAAGAAATCCTATAGCCCAATTTTCTCTAAGATGGATGCAACATGGAGGAGAAAACTTCCTTGTTATACCTCAAGGGACAAAACAATCTATTAATCCATGGGTGAAAATTAAAAGCTATCTGTGTAGGGCATTTTGGGAGCTATATTATGGGTTCATTTCTGATTGGCACTCCTAGTTCACACTAACCTTGTCTAAATATGCAGTGTACCTGTAACCTCCATACCAGAGCTCTAGCAAATTTTTTTTTGTTTGAATATTTTTTGTTTCAAACAAAACAAAATATTTTTGTTTGAATATACTTGAAAATCTACACAGCCCAAGTTGATAACATGACTTCCAGAAGTCCCATTTAGAGGTTCTTTTGTGGACAGAGAGACAGAGACAGAGAGTCATACAGATAGAGGCAGAGAGAGAGAAACAGAGAGGGAAGTGAGAGACAGAAGAAAAGAGAAGGAAAGAAAAGAAGAAAAGAGAAAAGAAAAAAAAAAGACCATGCAAAGCAATAACTCACCAATCCTTATATTTACTAAAACAGCTGAATTTCATAGCATCCATGGCAGCCATGAATATTGTTCTGGCTGCCTCTTAGCTGGACTTTTAGCTACAGTTCTTGGCTAATATTCAATTTGATTCAGCTTAAGCCTTCATACTTATTATATAAAGCATTAAGGAAGAAAGAGCAACATTAGGTAGGGTGGTCATGTCAAACTCAAGTAGAAATGGGAAACCATTAAACCATATAGTGAAGAATCCTGAGGGCCATGTATTGACTTAGAAAATCATATATTAAAATGATCTATTTTCTATTGTATTTTATTTTTTTTGTATTTATTATTTATTTTTTGTATTTATTATATTTCATTTATTTTGTTAGATATTTTCCAATTACATTTTAATTTAACTTAGGTCACTGACACCTCTGGGGTAGTGTAGACCTCAGCTTCTTAAACTGTAGCTCTTTCCCCCAAAGGAGGTCTCATAACTGAATGTGGGAGTCACAAAATTGTGATTTATTATCAGTAAATGTTTGGTTTGTGTACTTATTTTATATGCCTACATGCCCAGGGTCATGTAAAATTTTCTCTGGTGAAAAGAGGTTGCAATTGGAAAAAAAAAAAAAGTTTAAGAAGCTCAGGTATAAAAAACTACTAGATTTGTAGCCAGGAAGAAATGTGTTCAAATCTTATTTCTGACACTCGGCTGTGTGATTAAATGCAAGTCACTTACCCATGCTTCTTTAAGACAAGAGGTCTTAAATCATAATCTGTGGATATAATTCATGTTGTCTCTGAAGTAGGAAGGGAAATACATATATGAGTACATGTATACAATATACACACATTATTTTGAGAAGGGGTCCACCAGCTTTACCAGATTGCCAGAAGTATCCCTGACGGAAGAAAAATCTTTTGCTTTTAATACTATAAGCAATAAGCAAGTTGTGCTCTACTTCAATCACAAGCAAATAATCAGACACTATGTGTCTGCTATTATTTTGAGTGGTGGATTTTGAGAAGGTAAACACAGGTCCCACTCTCAAGGAACTCACAGAACTAGGAGCAGTGAGTGGAAATTAATTTATTTTGACAACAGAATATATTGGGAATTGTTCTGAAACCTTGCATCTGTCATACATGGAGACAACTTTATGGAAAAGCCTCCTTCCTTCTCTCTCTTTTTTTTTTTTTTTTACTCTTACTATCCTTATAGTAAATAAAACAAAACAGAGCACCTGCATTGAAAAGTCATCTCTGAGACTTACTGGCAAATCACTTAACCCCTCTGAGCTAAAATATCACTTTCAATTCAGTGGACAGAGCACGGGGCCTAGAGTTAGGAAGACCTGAGTTCAATCTGGCCTCAGATATTCACTAGCTGTGTGACCCTGGGCAAGTCACTTAACTGGCTCAGTTTTCATCTGTAATGATCTAGAAACAGTAATGGCAAACCACTCCCAGGATCCTTGACAAGAAAACCCCAAATGGGGTCCTGAAGAGTCGGATGCAATTGAAAAATGACCAAACAACTAAATGTGACATAAGCTTAAATTTTTCTCATTAATTTCGACTCACTGCTCCTAGTTCTTCTGGAACCAAATAAAACAAATCCAAGTTCTCTTCCATGTGTCAGGCAGCCCTTCAAAAATTTGAATATACAACTATCATGTCCCCTGAGAACTTTTCTTCCCTAGGTTAAGTGTTCTCGTTTCCTTAAATGGATTCTCATTGGACTTAAGGCCCTTCATTATTGAGTTTGACCTCTTCTCTGTTGACTGGATATTAATTGAACAGATATTGATTGGTTACTCTATTATTGATATCTTTCTTAAAATGTGTCATCCAGATGTTCAGATGAGATTTGACAAATGCAAAAGTCAGAGGACCTTTCACCTCTCTTTCTCTGGAAGTTCTTCCTCTTTTAATGTAGTTCATGACTATATTAGTATTTTTGACTATCATGTCATATTGCAGATTCATCTTGAGCTTTGTTAAATAAACTGCTACCAAGCCTCTGTCATTTTGAATTTATAAGTAATTTTTGTATACTCAAAGGTAAGGCTTTTACATTAATCCCTTATGACTTCCATCTTTTTAAATTCAGTCTAATGTTCTAGCCTATCAAGATCTTTTTGAATCCCAACATCCATTGTGTTAAGTATTACTCCCAGCTTAGTGCCACCTACAAATCTGATGAGTTTGCCATCTATGCCTTTATTCTAGTCATTAATAAAAATGTTAAACAATCCCAAGTCAAGCACCGATTTTGGGGTTACTTGACTAGAGACTTCCTGCCTGCTTCACTGACATTGAATGATAAATAGCCACCCTTTTAGTTGAGCTTTCCAACCAGTTCTAAATCTGTCTGTATATAAAAGGGCACATATACCCTTTTTTAGTCAACCATGGAAAGAACAATGAATTTGGAATCAGAGTCCAGTATCCCATCTCTGCTACTTATGATCTGTGTGAACTTTACATGTCACTTGTCTGGCCCTCAAGTTTCCTCATTGTAAAATCAGTGGGTTGGACTGAAGGTTCACTCTAATTCTAAATTTATGATTCTGTGAACATCTATGATCCTATGTACAGTTTAAGAGTTTGGTGTGATTAATTCAGGTAAATGAATGCAATTCTAGCAGTAAATAGCTTGTTTTCAGATCCTTTTTTTTTTTTCTTCATTTATTTGACTTTCTGTGTATTTGCTCTTTTCTTTAACTGTGTTGCTCAGTACTCACTGCACAGGGCTGGCACTCAAATATTTGATTATTTTGTTTTTTTATAAACACTGTTAAGCAGAATGAGTAAAAGGGAACTAATTAATTTGATGTTGTGGCTCTCAGTGTGCATATGGAATATATTCTCAAACTTCTTCATCAGAAATTTTGTCTTTTGCCAGTTAACATGACCAAGAGGAAATGGATCTCAGCTGAAAGTGATTAGTGGAATCTCCAATAAAACTCTTTAAGAAGTTAAGAATGCAACACTAAAACACTCCATGACATATTTGCGAACTGGTGGGAGCCACCTGTAGCTCATACATTGGAAACAGCCCTGAACTAGGAGGCAAGAAAGCTAGGTTCTAATCCCAGCTCTGCTTTTAGCCAGATATGTGGCTTTGGAAAATGCACATCGACTCAATTTCCTTACCTGGAAAATGAGAGAGGTAGCCTAGAGGATCCTAAGATTGTTCCAGCTCTAGCAATCTATGAATTTATGACTGGAAGAGAGATGGAAGCACAAGTGATTGTATTTTATCTTATAAAATAGGATCATGATGTGTGTGTGTGTGTGTGTGTGTGTGTGTGTGTGACAGTTGGGTTGGGGTTCTAATCTACCAGAATGTATTCAATATTTCAGTGCATCAGAATTAAGACACATGCTAGCTGTCAGTCAAGTGAAATAACAACTGCAAACATTAAAAAAAATGTTCTTGTTTTCTTAGGAATCAAGATAATAATCTCATGACAGAAAAAACAAAACATGTTCTTAAAGAGAGATGTTCTTTAGAGGAAAACCAAAATGGTTCCCTAGTAGTAGGCTTAATTTTGCTGTATTAGTCTTTAGTTCAGAAAAGCACCCAGTAATCAATGGAACCTTTTAATATGAGAATCCTGAAATATCAATAAAATGAAATAAAAAATTTTCAAGTGGGAAACCTAGTCCAATTTCCCCATGATTCCACAATAATGAGTCAAAAGAAGTATCAAAAGAAAGTTGGGATAGGAATCAAGGTCATCTTAATATGTTTGTTAATCGTATCTCTAAATATTCACCTCTTATAACAAGCATTAAAGAAACTTCTCAGACACTAGATTGCTTTTCTATACTACATAACAAAAGAGTGGAAAGAGTACTGGACTCAGCAGCAGCAGAATTAGATTTAAGTCTCAGTTCTGAGTCCCTAGTGTGACTGTGAAAAAGCCACTCACATTCTTTAAGCTTCAGGCTCTTAATCTGTAAAATGGGGATAATAATGATTTATAAGACTTTTTACTTTTTAAAGTGTAAGACCCCATGCAAATGTGAGCTTCTGTGATTGAAAGACAGTATAATGAGTTAAACTAGCCTTGTGAAATTTTGCTCTGACACTTATCAAGTAGGCCTGGGCAAATGATCTAGTATTTCTGAGCTTCTATGTTTTTACCTGTGACGTAGGCTTAATATTATTTGCATTACTTATTTAGGTCTCTGTTCCAGGGCTATCATCAGATGCAAATGATATTATTTATGTGAAAGTGAAACTATAAGATATAAGATAAATATATAGCTATTACTCATTCTTTTTTGAATTATGTAGGTTTCCAATGTTAGTCTAATTGTGAATAGATTCTTCAGGGCATCTTGTTACAAAGTCAGGGGGTATACATGGAAAAGTGCATATATAAATAAGTACAAACACAGAGAAATGCATACAGAGAGAACACGTGATCAGGGACATACACGAAGAGGCATGACATGGGAAACATGGCTAAGGCACATGCATGCATAAGCAATTAACATTGTTGGTGCTGAAGGATTATTATTATCCTCTGGTGAAATCATTGTAATGCTGATACAATTATTTTTCTACTAGGTTGACTCTGCTGATTTAGTATGGTGTTTTAGATCTGTAGGATAGATGTAATCAGTTACAGCAGGAATATACACATTTAGCATATTGCCAGAGGAAGATAGTTTTTTTTAAATAGTTCTTTACTTTATTAAATAATTAGTTTATAGAATTAGAATAGTACATTTTTACTCATTGAGGGAAACATGGAATTATTGTTGGTATCATAAAAATTCCCAATGGCCTGACAATTGTCAGTCTTCTTATGTAGTAAGGGAAAGAGAAAAACAAGGCAATCCCACTGAACACAACTCTCGACAAGATCTGGTTTAAGTAAAACATCTCATCCTGTTTGTCCTCACTTTATGAGTTTAAATGACATCCAAGGGCTAGACAATCTGCATTCAATTGTGTATAAAGATGTAACCTATGTGGTTTTCATTTTTATCATCATAACCATCCCTCTTCCCCACTAAAACATTTAGCATGGAACAGACTTGGAGGAAGAGGATGACAAATAATAATGATCAAAAACAAGTTGGGGTAAAGAAAATGTGACACATTCAGAGAAAGAACACATGAATCCAATTCCAGAAAAGTACCAAGGGAAGGGGAAAGAAAGCCTCATGACATCAAATAACAGACTGGAGTGATGAGCTAACAAAGTTTGATCTTCCAGGACCACGATTTAAAAATTCTGGGTATAATTTTATCAGTGCTATTTCCAGTGCTGCTACATCCTATGCCATGAATAAATCCCTAGATACTAGGACTGGATTTTCCTGCCAGAGTCATTATAGCTATGATGATTTCCAAATTCAGTCTTTTTATCAGTTTTATTCTGTTAATATGCAGATGTAAGGGCAGCTAAAAGCCTGAAAAAGTCTGAGGCTGGTCACATATACAAAATATGAGTAGAAATTTGGAATAAAGAATTGACAAAAAATAACTTTACCTTTCCTCCTCTTATTCATTTGCATGAAGAGATCAAAAGATTGGGTGCTCTCTAATAAGTTTTAATTATCCATAAAACTCTACAGCTTTCAAAAGTATTTAGCTTTTTTATTCTTCCTCCCCTCTCCCCTAGTAATCAGACATTTATTTTTTTCTCCTTCATACCTCCTGGATAAGTGGGGGATAAAGAAAAAGAAAATCCATGTAGCAAATATACATATTCAAGCAAAGCAAATTCTTACATTGGACATGTCCAAAAATGTGTGTCAGAAGATAGGTAACATTCTTCTTAGGTTCTCTGGAATAAGGGCTTCCTTCCTTCTTTCCTTCCTTC
>JAJPUD010000453.1:307737-331742 GCA_023553655.1 Myrmecobius fasciatus | reverse complement strand
CCTTCCTTCCTTCCTTCCTTCCTTCCTTCCTTCCTTCCTTCTTTCCTTCCTTCCTTTTCTTTCCTCCCTCTCTTCCTCCCTTTCTTCCTATCCTGATAGTTCAGATATTTACTTTGGCTAGATACTAGTCCCATATTGAGCTTTCTTATAACAATCCAGCAGGATATCAATGAGGACTTTATGGAAGTCTTTGATGGGGACACTTGTATTTCAAAGGTCTAGCAAACAGGAGTGGAAGTAATGACCTATCAGGCTGAGAAGATGCTTATTTCTTCCTGGAAGAAGGTCTTACATGCATAGGGGGCATCCAACACTTTCATCCTGTACAAATAGTTGTAGCAATATATTATTTTCTTATGTCTCCAGATGCAATGTACTGGCACCATCTTTTCCAAGAGACTAGGGCTTATATTCAACATCTTGGATCTTAGAACATAGGATACTGATCTCTTCCTTCTGATCCTTGGTAGCATTGTATCTCACAGGGATGTGAAGTATTCTTTGGGATTTTATAGCGAAAGACATTATATGCCCTTTATTAAAAATGAATAGGAGCACAAACCCCCAAGCTCTTGAAAGTCATTAATAGCTCCATACAATCAATTTAGACACCATGGTTTCCCTCCAGCTTCTTTAGCTTGGGTTTCACAATAGCAAAAGTCTCAGGGGTACTTGACACTTCCAGACCTTTTTCTTTGGGGAAAATATAAGTTCTGATCAGAAAACATAGTAACTGACAGGAGCATGGAGAGTAGGGCAGAGGAGGTAGGCAAGATGTAAGGCATAATTATTTTGATCTCTTTTAATTGAGAAGTGTTTTCCTTTTACAGGATTGTTATAAAGATTACTCTTATTTTTATAACATAGTCAGATACTAACTTTATATATATATAATGCATGGGTATATACATATGGATATATATATGTATACATTTTTTATCATGTATTGTTACTATTTATTCAGGAAGAAATTTCTGATTGCAATAATTGTGATGTATGAACATTTGTGATGTAAAAACAATTGTTTTTAAATGTTAAATAAGTTTAAAATATCTGCTAGAGGTTGTTCCCTGCTAATCTCATATGGATATTGTTTGATGGGGCTCACCCAATTCCTTGATCACTTCTAGGTTCTTTTAAACATGATACATTGGTCATAAAGTTGGGGAGCATCTCTCTTCTTGTGCTTTCTAGGGTTAGCTAGAGGATTCCATCAGCATGCCCTCGTTTCTTCTTGAGAAAAAGAATTCATGATTCATAATCTCAGTTATCAGACCAGGAAAGAACGCTTAGTGACTTTTCCCCCATAAGTAACACCTATAATTATGAGAGCCTATAAGATCTGTTTCTTCTCAAAAATCTGTTTCTTCTTCTTGATTACTTGCTCCTGAAACCAAGCTATTTGGAATACAAGTAGCTAGTCTGATAAATAGTTCCTATTAACTCTCTGGTTTTGTGTTGGGCTTTTTTTTTGTCTCCATTTCTTGCTTACCAAGAGCTGTGTTGCTGTCCATAGCTACTAGCTGATGAGGGTTAAAATTTCCTTGTTAATTCCCAGATTTATGTCCATTTTCTAAAATGTACCCACTCAGGGTCATTTTATAGGATGACAGATGCTATCTGGATTTGAGGCTTCCCACAACTAGGCCCTTCTTTTGATCTCTTCATGCAAATGAATAAGAGGAGGAAAGGTAAAGTTATTTTTTGTCAATTCTTTATTCCAAATTTCTACTCATATTTTGTATATATGACCAGCCTCAGACTTTTTCAGGCTTTTAGCTGCCCTTACATCTGCATATTAACAGAATAAAACTTTAAAAACCAAGGAATGATTCTCTAATAATGAAAAAGTCAGGTAGCAGTGAACTGGAGAATTTTTTGACACAACTATTCAAAATACTGTTTTTATTATGGAAGGAGGGGATGAACACACCTGGGACATTTAATTAATGTGTACCTGTTGCCCCCTCTTCTATGATCAATGTATTCCCATATCCTAGCGACCACATACTCAACTTTGGAGGTCTGTCATATGAGCTGATGCTAAGTGAAGTAAATAGGACCAAGAGAACATTGTAAACAGTAACAAGATTATGTGATGATCAACTCTGATGGATTTGGTTCTTTTCAACAATGAGGTGATTCAGGTCAATTCCTATAGACTTGTAATAGAGAGGACTATGAGGATTGTAGAGCACTACATAGTATTTTCATCTTTGTTGTTGCTGCTGTTTGCTTGTTTTTTTCCTCATTTTTCCATTTTGATCTGATTTTTCTTGTGCAGCATGATAAATGTGGAAATATGTTTAGAAGAATTACATGTTTAATAAATATTGTGTTATTTTCTGTGTAGGAGAGAGGGAAGGTGGGGAGAGAGGGAGAAAAATTTGGAATGCAAGATTTTGCCAGGGTGAATATTGAAAACTATCTTTGTATGTATTTTGAAAAATAAAAAGCTTTATTACTTACAAAAACTTTGCAGATCTGTGTGGGACTCTACTGAGCATTAGGATTGGAGCTAGGACATGAGCATAGGAAGAATCTTAAGCAGCACTAACGGGCATTAGTCTTTCAAAGACGGTCTCTATACCTGAGAAAGATATCAGATTTCTCATGTGCTGAGATCCTCTCTTTTGTGGCAGTTATTATTTAGTCCCAGACAAGAGGCTGAAGAGTATGTTTGTGGTAGGGCCTCAGTTTATCTTCCTGACAATAATGTTTTTCCCGACTTCATGCATTTGTTTTTATTGCTATGCTATTAATTTAATGTTCATCAATATTGCTAAGTCAATAACAACCAAAATTGTGTATAGAGCAAAAGTGGCACATTATTAATCAAAAATATATGTCATCACATATGTAATATAATTTACAAGATCATTGCAATTGTTTTATAATCCTTTAAGCACCACATTATCATCAATGATAAGGTTGTTTTCATTAATGTTGTTGTGGGAGACAGCATGGGCGATGAATAGAGAGGTGGTCTTTTAAATTTTTTTTTATAAACCTATAGGAATGGGTCATTTATATGTAAGGTGAGGGGAAGTGTTTGGTGCATTCTTAGATCATTTGAATTGGCATCTCTACATGGGGAGATGATGGTAAGGAATTAATTCCAGGAGAACAGTGATGACATATAAGGAAAGTGCTCTGGAGAGATGAAGCATACATGGACATTCTGTAACTCATTTTCATAGGTTACACAGTGAAGGGGAGGTTTTTTTGATTGGCTTTGGAGGCCAAAACCCCCCACAGCTTTGGCAATTCTGTCTTCTCATGGCTATATTGGGTCTCACTGGGTTCACCTGAACTCTGGGGATGGAGTTTCTCATTTTGTATTTGTATTCTCGCCTCTGCACCAGAAGATCAATTTCACTGATTGAGAATTAGAGACAGTTAAACCTTTTTTATGCCATTCATATTACTCTCTATGATGGTATCTAGTGAATCATATTTAAAGAAGAAGGGATAGGGGCAGCTAGGTGACGCAGTGGATAGAGCACCAGCCCTGAAGTCAGGAGGACCTGAGTTCAAATCTGGTCTCAGACACTTAACATTCCCTAGCTGTGTGACCCTGGGCAAGTCACTTAACCTCAATTGCCTCAGCAAAAAGCAAAAAAAAAAAAAAAGAAGAAAAAAGAAAAAGAAGAAGGGGTGCAAGTTCTTCCTGCTCTGAAATAGGGCTTTCTTAGTCTTTTTTTTCTTGTTTTCTTTTGTTTTAGTTATAGGAAGTGCAATCTTTGACCTTGGAAATTTCAAAAGCTAAAAGAAGAAATTTCAGGTTTCTGAGAGTTGAAAACCAGACCAAGTTTTGCAACCAATGCAGCATCAATGCCCCAAGGAGTATTATACCTATCAAGTTCATATCCAAAAGCAGTATCCTCACCACATGAGTCCTTCCTCTGATCTGTCTTTTTGAAAATACAAACTAAATGTATATTCTACTCTCCAAGGTTCTGTGATGATCATGGGCAGTATCAGTTCTTTTTTTTTTTTTTTAAAGAAAAAATTTTCTTATGGTTGCATGTAAAAACTATTTTAAACATTTCTTTCTTCAAAATTTTGAGTTCCAAATTCTTTCCCTTCCTCCCTTTCCTCTCCCATTATAGAGAAGGCAAGCAATTTGATGTAGGTTATACTTGTGCATTCATGCAAAACATCTTTTCATATTAGTCATGTTGTGAAAGAAAACAGTCAGAAAAAATAACCCCCCAAAATAGAGTTAAAAAATGCTTCAGTCTGCACTCATACTCCATCAGTTCTTTCTTTGAAGGTTGATAGCATTTTTCATCATAAGTCCTTCAGAATTGTCTTAAATCATTTTGTTGCTGAGAATAGCTGCCATTCACAGCTGGTCATCATATAATATTTCTGTTACTGTGTAATGTTCTGGTCCTATTCATGTCACTTTGTATCAGTTCATCTAAGTCTTTCCATATTTTTCTGAAAACATCCTGTTCATCATTTCTCATAGCATAGTAGTATTCCATTACAATCATATACCACACTTTGTTTATCCATTCCTCAATTTTAATTCTTTGCCACTGCAAAAAGAGTTGCTATAAATGCTTTTGAATATATATGCATATATGTATATATCCCTTTCATTTTTAGGGCTTTTTAAAAATTATATTTTATTGCTGCATTTTTTGCCTTCTTTCATTTTTTTTTCAAAAAATCTTTTTCAATCAACAAAAATCTACTGTTTTCCTTCTTCCCATCTTGTCACCACTGAAAATAAAAGAAAAACAAAACTCTTGTATCAAATTTGCACAGTTAAGTAAAGCATATTTCAATGAAACAACATTTTAAAGACAACACTAAAAGAATCAAGAATGCTGATTGACTCAATGACCAGCCATAATTCCAGAGCTACTCAATAGCTAACAAAGAGATGAGGATCTTTCAATGTTGTTTGTCTTTAGAATGTTGTTGTTACTCCGTAAATTAGCATCAGTTCTTTTTGCAAATACCAGGGGGTAAAAGAGGTTGAGTTTGGCCTGTGAATCAGGAAATAGTGAGTGGTGATCTTAGAGTTGGGATCTCTACCTTATTCCACAATGTCAGGTGATGATGTATTGCCAGAAAATGGTGATTCTTAACTTTAAATGAGTCCCTTTAAACTTTAACTTTAACTTAACTTTAACTTAACTTAACTTAATTAACTAAATTAACTTAAACTTTAAATAGTCTGAAGTCCTACTCCTGGTTCTAGAGTTGACAGTAAGAAGCTCCGTGCTTGAAATTATAGTTTAGGGCAGGTTCCAGCTATGAAGAAGTCTGGTCTCTGAACCTATGGTGATCTTAGTGGCTGACATATTGTGTCTTTTCTCAGTGTGGTTAAATAGTGTTTATGTATTAATAGGTTCTAGATTTAGTCTTAGCATGAATCAACAGTGTCATAAATCTGTCCTGAAAGCAATTCTAATCTTAGGATACATCATTTATCATATGGGACTTTTGTGTCACTGAAGAACAGGTAAGCTCTCTAAAACCAAGCATAACAGTACTATGAATACTACTAACCAAACCACTTCCCAGGGGAACAACATTTGTGGAGGTATGGGTTGTTTGTTTACTCCATTTGAATTTGTTTGTTGTTATTGTTTATTTGTTTTCAGCCATATCCAACTCTGCGATCCCTTTTGAGAGTATTCTTGGCAGATATTGGAAAGCTTCTGTGGCTCATTTTATAGATGAAGAGCCTGAAGCAAACAGGGTTAAGTGACTTGCCCAGGGTCACACAGCTAGGAAGTATCCGAGGCCAGATTTAAACTCAGGTCTTCCTGTCTCCAGGTATTCTATCCATGACACCATTTAGCTGCCCAACTAGAATGTCAATGTCTTACATGAATCCAAGTAACAGTAAGTTGATAGATCTTAAACAAATGCCTAAATAATGCAGATTTATTTATGGAAAAGAAGGGCTCTATTACGATAATTCAGGATGAGATAACTGCCCACTAGGAACTATAAAATCATTATCCCTAAGGAACCCAGCCTTTGTAAACGATATAGATTATGCAGAGAAACAGTTTAAATTGTTGCTTAACAGTACTGTGCAATCTATCATTATGGGCTGTAAAAAAAAATTAACTGATTATCTCACATAACATGACCAAGTGGTTAGAAGTATAAATCCTAGCCTTATTATTTTTTCACCGATTGAAAGATAATAAAAATCTACATAAATTTACAAATTTGTCCACAATTGCCTGGTTCGATGTAGCATTGATTTATAAAAAGCTCAAAAACATTTTTTTTAATAGAAGTCATCAAACCAAGTACTCGATCTCTAAGCTACAAGAATGAAAAGTCAGAGAAGAACAACCAGGCCAAGAAGATCAAGATTGTGTGTGAATAGGAAAAAAATACATATAATTCTTGCTGTTTTATCTGCTGCTTGAGTTGCTCTGAGGATGTTTTCAGGGAGTTTAGGATGATCTGAAATCCTAATATGTTTATTCAACTACATAAAGCAAATTTTTATCCATCTATATAATAGTGTGCAGAACATGGAATATAAAACAATAGTAGAATACTGACTTATCTCAGGACTGTTTCTCTCTGAACTCAATTGAAAAATATCGAAACAAGATGTTAATTATAAGAATAAGTCAAGGGACAATGGCAATACTTACTAACTAGGCATTCGCATTGAACATATAACTATCAAGGAGAAAACTATGGCTTAATATGTTAATATGTTAAGAGATTTACTGTCATCCTGAAATCAAAGTTCAATGAGAACATATTTAAAGCACTTATCACCTGTATCATACCAGGCTTAAGGATTACTTTTGAAAACATAAAAGGACACATGAATAGATAAAGAAATATTCCAAACATGGAAAAATATTCCAAAAAAATTCATAAAATTTTAATGAAATATAAAACTCATCACTCTAAGATAGGTAATGAAAACAATACTTCCCTGCCAAAAATAAGAGAGTTGTCATAAATATTCTCAGAATACATGTTGAACAGGTCAAACAACTACAGAATAATTTTGGCCCAAGCAAAAAGTCCTTCATTTAGTAATAATAGAGGTAAATAAGAGGTTTATATTGTCGGATTTGTGAAATGTAATTAAAGTCCACTTGTCTTTGAATAGAGTCCAAAAAATGCTTATATGGCACAGTGGATAGAACACTGGGCTGGGAATCAATAAGACTCATTTTTCTGAGTCTTATTGATTCAGACTCTTACTAGCTGGGTGACCCTGAGCAAGTCACTTATCCCTGTTTGCCTCAGTTTCTTCATTTATAAACTGAGCTGAAGAAGAAAATGCCAGACCCACTCCAGTGTCTTTGCCAAGAGTTATATTTGCCATAGTCAGATATGATTGTACAACCACAAAATAAGATGCTTAAGGTCCAAGGAGAGACTGAAAAGGCTCTTCATGGTATATATCCACATTGGATCTAACCAACTATATTTTTATAAGGGAGCATCAGACAAACAGGTGACTCATATAGATTTTTTTCTTATCTAGCCTCAAACACTGGGTTTTTGCCTCAGTCAGAGTAAGACCTATTTAAGGCCTGAACTTAAAAAGGCCAAGGTCTCCCACAACATCCAGTGACATTTCCAGTCATGCTGAATATATGTGGCTACTGAACTCAGATGATTCTGGAGGAGAAAGTGAGGGAGGTGACCTTGCACAAGATTCCCTTACTCAAATCCAATTCACTTGCATGTAATGGCATCATCTCCCTGATGTCATGATTTTCTTTGAAAATGAAGGACAAACAACAATAACAATAAACACATTTGTAGAAGCAGAGGATTTTGAAAATAAGACAAGACCAGGTCTCATCAGCAACACAAGCAGGATTATTTTCAAGAAGTCTAGATCAAGTGATCATTGCAGATTACATAAAGAAATAGGAGAAATTGTATATCACATCATTGTAAGATGAAAACATTTAGCACCATCAAATACCTAGCAAGATATGATCTAGCAGTCAGAATCACATACAAGAAGCTTTCTATCTTTCAGGGATTAAGAGATGAAAAAATTCCAGATGACAAAGACCTCAAAATTTCTTTGTGAACTCAACCCATAATGGTACAGGAATAAGAACATGTTGTCCATAATTGTCAGAACAAAATATTAATCCATAAAAACTTAAGGAAGTTTTAAATAGAGGGCACTACAAAATAATCATAAGATTCAAACTTAATGGAACAAAAAGCTTTCAAAATACAGATACCTAGCATCAAAAATCAAAATAATGTAGGAACAGAATAGGATACACATCTTTTCTGTTACTGGACTTGTACAGAAGATACTTTCAGAGAACTCAAAGGAGATAAACTCTCTCTTCAAAGTTTTTTTTTTTTTTTCAACTCTTCCTTATGATACTTATTGACTATTGGTTTCATAGTGGAGCTTACCACTCACTTTGAGTTACATTCCCAAGCAACCTGATCTTTTAAAAAATGTTTAATAGTAGCTTTTAATTTTCAAAAAACATGCAAAGATAGTTTTCAACATGCGCCCTTGAAAAGCTCTTGTGTTCTAAGTTTTTCTCTCTCCCTTCCTCCCATCTCTCTACCCTAGACAGCAAGTAATCCAATATATGTTAATCATGTGCAATTCTTCTATACATATTTCCTCATTTATTATGCTGCACAAGAAAAATCAGATAAAAAAGAAAACAAATGATAAAGAAAAAAAGCAAGCAAACAACAATAAAAAGGTGCAAATGCTATGTTGTGATCCATTTTCTGTTCCCACAGTCCTCTCTCTGGATCGAGATAGCTCTCTCCAACACAAATCTATTGGAATTGGCCTGAGTGATCTCATTATTGAAAAGAGCCATGCCCATCAGAGTTGATCATCACATAATTTTGTTGCTGCTGTGTACTTGTATGCAGTTAATATAAGTCTCTTCAGGCCTTCTGAAATTATTCTGCTGATAAATTATTATAGAACAATAATATTCCATTAACATATATATACATATATATATACACACTATAACTAACTCATATATATATTAGTGTCCCAGTTTTCCCATATCCCCTCTAACATTTATCATTATCTTTTCCTGTCATCTTAGCCAATCTGAGAGGTAGATAGTGATACCTCAGAGTTGTTTTAATTTGTATTTCTCTAATCAATAGTGATTTAGAGAATTTTTTTATTTGACTAAAAATAGTTTTAATTTCTTCATCAGGAAATTATCAGTTCATATTTTTTGATTATTTATAGATTGGAGAATGGCTTATATTCTTATAAATTTGAGTCAATTCTCTATATGTTATAAAAATGAGGCCTTTATCAGAACCCTTGGCTGCAAAAATTTTTCCCCAGTTTTCTGCCAAGCAACTTAATCTTAATGTTTTCATTTAATTACAAAAAAGCATTTATTTCATGTACACATGTAACAGTCTTTAGAACATTAAACATAAGGTGATAACAGCAAGGTAATTACTTGTTTCTAGATTATTATATTTGAACTCTATCAAATAAAATGAAAATAATATAATAACACTGAACATTTTAATAGCATATTAAGATTTGCAAAGTATTTTATGTAAAATCTCTCATCTGGTTAGTTAAGCATATGCTCCTTATCTTGTGATGTATTCTATATTTCTATACTATATTTAACTCTAATATTCTTTCCTTTTTTGTATATATGCACTTTCTTCCTAAAAGCATTTGAGCAATGAAAAGGACTTTACAGTCATACAACGGAAGTCTAACAAAAGCTTCAAATTCATAACTTCCATTTTTCTTATTCTGGTTTATAAGAACAATATCATCAAATATTTGTGTCAACTGCTTTTTTTTTCAGAGAGCAGTGGGCTAAATATTAAGGGATAAGAGTACAAGATGTACAGCAAATCAAATGCCTATTTTTTTAAAAAAGTGGATCTGAAAACATGATTGGAAAATATTGCAACAAATTAATTTTTGAATAGAAAAATATTAATTTATCTGAGCCAGTCATATCAGTTACTTAGTCCAACTTAAAGAATGCCAGAGGAATTAATAGTATTATACTATTCTGGATTCAAGGTTGGCTTCTGACACGGTAGCTGTGCTATCCTAGACAAGTCACTTAACTTCTTAGAGATCCAGATGAGTGTCTAAAATTTTTTTGTTATTGGCAAGTCACTGGTTCTGTAATGACAGAAGGCATTTCCATACCAGGAGTTTGTCGTGCCATTAAAGTTACATTTCTCATAATGAACAAGTCTCTGGAGTAGAAAGTACATATACAAAGATAAAACCCCAAATAGTTCTTTAGGCCCCTATCTTTAATCATGAGAGGAAAAGATCATCTCACGTTTATGTTTCTATTCCCAGGACTTAAAGCAGTGCCTAGCAAATAGGCATTTAATATTTGTTTATTGATTGATTGGTTGATTATAACAAGTCTTTGAATCTTTTAGTTTGTGAGACAAAATATGTTCTCTTCCAAAGCTGGACTGTCTTTTAAATTGAACTAATGTAAGTGTAAGACACAGTGACAAGTGATATGAGGAATGAGAAGAATTTAGATTCTATTTTCAGCAGGAGCTGATGAATAATGCAAGAAAAATGGCCTATACTTTTATTGATGTGTTGATGGGCCTGTCTTTTCAGGCCTGTCAGACATATCTGACTAGATAGAGGAAGGCAAAAGTAGAAATGGGAACGCAATGTCACCCATGCAAGTCACTGCAATCAAAAGCATTTTAGATTTTTTTTTATATATATAAAAAAAAGGTCTTTTCTTGCTTCCCCAGCTTAGCAGCATATGTCTTGAATTACTTCCTGGAGCAGGCAGTGCATGCAAAAGGCAATTCTGAATTGAACTTGTTAGCCTGGGATTTACTGGGACCCCATGGGATGAACATTCCAAATTTGTAATCAAAACATTCAGGGTTTCCCAGCAGAATTGTAAATGGAGTTTATAAGTTTATAGAAGAAAGTGTCATACAACATCTTTAGGGCATGGGTAGAGGCACTTTAAACATTCAGATACTAAGAGTGAATCATTTTGTGTACATTAAAAACACCTGCTCTCCAGTTCAATCCAATTTTATCTGGTGTGTATGTGTTACTTGTTTCATTCTTAATGTGCACAGCAGTCAGTTGGGTTCAAGCCACTTTATTTGAAATAATTACTTGTGTTGATTTTAATTGCATGTAATTTGGAAGAAAACAAAATATAGTAGCCTTCCACTCATATAGTCAAAAGGGCACAGGGTAGATTGATGCCAGTTTCTGTAGCTAGAGGAGAGTTAGGGAATGAAAAGCAACATTCTGAGTCAATAATATTTAGAACATAAAGAATTGCATTTGCACATTGCAGTTACCAAGCTTCCTAAAATTTGTCTTTTTCCCTGAGGGGAAAAATTGCTTTTATAACCAACAATTCCCAACTAGGTATGGCCTGTAATTTTTGAGTTAATACAAACGATGATGAGGAAAGTAGGAAGTGGAGAATTACTGAATGCTAATCTCTCAATTCTATGTTGTCACAATGTAAACGCTTGTGTTTCTCTGCACCTTCTCCCTTGGCTTTTATTCCTTTCTGTTTTCCTTTGTCCAAATCTGCTATATACCACAAAAGTAGTTTTTGATAATTGTCATCATGTAAGCTATTTTTTTAACTAGACTTGCAAATTAATTGGTTGAAGCTCCTTCAACCAATGCAGTCAGTCAACAAGCAAAAATGTATTAAACATCTACCATGTGCTGGGCACTATGACAAGATAAAAGGAAAGGAAAAACCCAATTGAAACAAAATAAAAAATAAAAACAAAACAACAACAAATTAGTTCCTGATCTCAAGAAGTCCATATCATAATAAGAAGATAGCTAGCAAGGATAGATGGATCAAATGAGAGTTGACTTGATATTTTTGTTGTTGTTATTGTTGTTTTTTTAAGATAGAATAGTCATGGACATGTTTGGAGGCAGTAGGAAAGCAACCAGTAGACAGAGAGAGATGAAAGATTAATAGGAGAATAGGAATGATAGCAAAGTTAGTGAGATGAAGGAGATGAGATGGAATGGGGCTATTCACTTCTTCAAGTGAGCAAGAGGTGAATGAAGAGTTAGTGGCAGAAGCCAACTTAGTGATGTAAGATTAGGAGGAGAAAAGTGGGAGTTCTCATGGTATGGCCTCATTTATTAAAAATGTGAGATGTGAAACAAGGCTCTCTACTGAGAGAGTGGAGGGAGTGGGAACTATGGGAAATTTGAGGAAGCATGAAGAGGTTTGGAAAAACTGCCATGGAGAGTGGGAGTCAATGAGGGAATTGTAAAAGGAATTTCTTGCCACAATGAGGGTCCAGTTAGATTTTCATAACATAAATTTGTGGTAGATCCAGTCAGCATGGTTTTATGGTTTTTTTCAAGCTTCATTCCGTACACATAAGTAGGAATAAAGGCAGCAGATGATGGGAGTAATAGAAAGCTGAAGCATGGTAAGGCATGACTGCTGAGATACAAGTACAAGACACTAGAGAGAACATACAGAACTATAAGTATATCTTATATTTATATAAAATAAGTTATCAAGCAATCACCATTTAGTAAAAAGTACCTACTATGTGCCAGATATTCTGCTAGATATTAAAAATGTAAAGACAAAAGTGAAATAGTCACTACCCTCTGAGAGCTTATATTCAGTTATGGGAGACAATATATGTACACACACACACATAAACACACACACACACACACACACACACTAAATAAAAGATAATTTTTGAGAGATGCACCAACAGCTGGAAAAACAGAGCTGAGGAGAGTGAACATTCCAGACAGGGGCTTTGCAGTCTTAGATTTCTGCCTATAACACTCAGAGATTAAGTAAGCATTAAGTGATTTACCCAGTCACTTATCTAGTAGTATTAGTCTAAATGAGAAACTATTTTCCTGACTTCCAGATTTCTCTCTACCCATCATATCACAGTTGGAAGTTATGATACTTTTACAAGTTTTGTATCCAAAATAATCACTCCACTGTATTACTTTCGCAGTGACAGTAGCCTGAGATTATTCAACCCAATGAAAAAAAGTATTTACAAGTCTTTTAAATTTAAGAAGAGGCTTTATTTGAATTTTAAATTTCATGAGTTTATTGTACTGTTGTTTAAAAAACATATTACTGGGTTGATTGGAAGTTCTAATTATTAACCAGTAATTACATACAAGGAAATAGAGTGTTTATTGAGTGAAAGTCCTACAAAATACTTAGCAGTCATTTCAAGCCTTCAATTTATATGAAAAAAGCTTCATTTTCCACCTTTACTATTTACTTTTTTTTTTTACTTTTTTTTTTTTGGTTTCTTTTTCTATCAGCCATTGTCCCAATATACACCCCAAGTATCTCCATCCTGTTAGGCTTAGACTTTTCCTTGTAATATAGACAAAAATTAAATAAAACAAACCAGTACAGTTCCTGAAATGGAGAGAATATTTAACAGTCTGCATTCTGAATCCTTCATGGCATATTTCATTATCTGCTCTTTATAGCTTGTAACTGATTCTACGATCATTGAGAGGGTGACTATCTTTCAGTATTTTATTTTCATTAATGTGATCATTTTATATGTTGTTCTCCTCATTCTTCTTAATTCACTCCATAATAGATCATATAAAACTTCTAATGCTTCTTTGAATTCTTAACATCCAGGTAGTTGGTTCTTTTTTTTAAAAAAAATGTGCTCTGATTTTACATTACATTCATATACTGCATTTTGTTTAGTCATTCCCAAATCACTGGCTGCTCACTTTGTTTCTAGTATATTTTTTTTCTACCATAAGAAGTGCTATTTTATGACTATTCTTGTATAAGGAACATTTCTCTTTTAGGGGTATGTGCCAAGTGGTAGAATTGCTGAGTCAAAGATCATGATCATTTTAATGACTTTTCTTATGTAATTTGAAACTGATATTCAGAATGGTTGCACCAATTCATAGCTCTGTCAACAGCAAACAAATGTGCCTCTTTCAACAGGCTCTCCAAATTCTACTATACTTTCATCTTTTATCATCTTTATCAATTTGATGATGAGTGTGAGGTGAATCTTCTGAGTTGTTTAAATTTTCGTTTTTCTTACTAGGTGATTTAGAGTAAGATTATTCAGTTTTCAGCTCTTTTTTGAACAGTTTAAAATATTCTTATCTATTTGACTTATGACTCTTAGTCTTATTTATACTATTTATTTCTTAGCATATTAAGCTAACACTGGAAACTTTTCAAATTCCCTACCAAATTCAGAATTTTTGTTGAATTAATGAAATGTGCTGAATTTTTAAAGTATTATAAATAAGTGAAGGAATCTCTAGTTTCCTTCCAAGTTCAAAATCTTCCTTTAATATACACTTCTGTCTTTCTTTTAAAAAAATTTTATTAAAGCTTTGTATTCATAAAGCATATGCATGGGTACTTTGTCAATACTGACCCTTGCAAAACCTGTTCCAAATTTTCTCCTCCTTCCCCCCCATCCTCTCCCATAGATGGCAGGTAGTCCCATACATGTTAAATATGTTAAAATATATGTTAAATCTATTATATGTATACATATTTGTACAGTTATCTTGTTGCACAAGAAAAAACAGATTAAGAAGTAAGAAATAAAAACCTGAGAAAGAAAACAAAATGCAAACAAACAACAATGGAAAGAGTGAAAATGCTATGTTGTGCTCCACATCCCATTCCCTTGGCCCTCTCTCTGGGTGGATAGCTCTCTTTATCACTGAAAAATTGGAAGGTTTGAATCATCTCATTGTTGAAGAGAGCCATGTCCATCAGAATTGATCATCATATAGTCTTGTTGTTGCCATGTATAATGATCTCCTGGTTCTGCTCATTTCACTTAGCAATAGTTCATGTAAGTTATATTTCTGTTTTTTTAATATATACTTCTAAGCATGCATGTTGTTTATCCTGATAAAATATAAAGTCCTTAAAAGAGTTAACATGTTTTTTTAAATCCTCCAAATTTAGCATAATACCAGACATATAGTGGGTACCCAAGGGTCTAGTCCAAACATAAAATGATTTGCATTAAGACAACTGCCCTAAACTACTTTTTGTTGTGTAGTGAGCCTGTGTAAAGCCACCAAACAGCAAAGAAAAAAAGGAATACACAAGCCACAAAATTATTGTGATAGTTACACGATAGTATCTGAGATTTATTATTGTCATTGTCCAATTGTGTCTGGCTCTGTATGACATCATGTCATTTCTTGGCAAAGACAGTAGAATGGTTTGCTATTTCCTTCTCCAGTGTATCCCTATTTGACAGATGAGGAAGTGAGAAAAATAGGATTGATTAAGTGACATGCCCAGGGTCAAACAGCTAGTAAGTGTTTGAAGCTGTGTTTGAACTTAGATTTTCCTAACTCCAGGCCTAATGCTCTGGACCACCCAGGGGCCTCATACATCTAGCCATATAAAAATCTTTATTTAGGGAAAAAAAGTATTCTTGAGAACAAAAAAGTGAGAAGCCACTATTCATTTAGTAATATCAATGTGTAGGAGATTCAGCCACCTTCTGTTAGCAAATAAAATAATAATTGTAAAAATACTTAGTACAATGTCTGGATATAATCAGTGCTTAACGAATTAAATGTATTCCCTTCACTTCCCTAATAAATCTTCCCTGGTATTTATCTTTATCTTTCTTCTACTTTTGGTTCCTTGAGCAGTCTTTGTGTACACTCCAATCCACATTATCATGCTCTTTCCTATATAATCTCTGGCTTGATGTATATGTGTCTTACTTATAACAGTTAGAATATAAGCTTCTCAAAGGCTAGCACTCTATCCCCACAGAGCCTAGAGAGGACATTATAATGGTGAATAAGAAAGAAAACTGAACTCAGAGGCAAGAAATCTGGATTTCAGGTTTCGTCAATTGTTAATGCAGTGGAAAAAGCATTTGATAAAATCCAACACCCATTTCTATTAACACTAGAGAGTTTAGGAATAAATGGACTTTTCCTTAAAATGATCAGTAGCATCTATTTAAAACCACTAACAAGAATCATATGTAATGGGGACAAATTAGAACCATTCTCAATAAGATCAGGAGTGAAACAAGGCTGCCCACTGTCACCATTACTATTTAATATTGAAATATTAGCTTTGGCAATAAGAGAAGAAAAAGAGATTAAAGGAATTAGAGTAGATAATGAGGAAACCAAAATATTATTCTTTACAGATAATATGATGGTACACTTAGAGAATCGTAGAAAATCAACCAAAAAACTATTAGACAAATCAACTAAAAAACTACTAGCAAAATTGCAGGATACAAAATAAATCCACATAAATCATCAGCATTTTTATATATTACCAACAAAGTCCAGCAGCAAGAGATACAAAAAGAAACTCCATTCAAAATAACTGTTGATAGTATAAAATATTTGGGAATCTATTTGCCAAGGGAAAATTAGAAATTATATGAATACAACTACAAAACAAATACAACTACAAAACACTTTAATAAAGTCAGATCTAATCAGTTGGAAAAATATCAAGTGCTCATGGCTTGGCCGAGTGAATATAATAAAAATGACAATACTACCTAAATCAATCTACTTATTTAGTGCCATACCAATCAAACTCCCAAGAAATTATTTTATAGGCCTAGAAAAAATAATAACAAAGTTCATTTGGAAGAACAAAAGGTCAAAAATTTCAAGGGGATTAATGAAAAAAAAATGCCAATGAAAATGGCTTAGCTGTGACAGACCTAAAAAATCTACATTATAAAGCAGTGGTCATCAAAACCATTTGGTATTGGCTAAGAAAAAGAGTAGTCTATCAGTGGAATAGGTTAGGATCACAGAACAAAATAGTCAATAACTATAGCAATCTAGTGTTTGACAAACCCAAAGACCCCAGCTTTTGGGATAAGAATTCATTATTTGACAAAAATGGCTGGGGAAATTGGAAACTAGTATAAAAGAAACTAGGCATTGACCCACACCTAACACCACAAACCAAGATAAGATCTAAATGGGTTTATGATTTAGACATAAAAAGTGATATTATAAGCAAATTAGAAGAACATAGGATAGTTTACCTCTCAGATCTGTGGAGGAAGAAGGAATTTGTGTCCAAAGAACTGAAACTCATAATTGAATGCCAAATAGATAATTTTGATTATATTAAGTTAAAAAGGTTTTATACAAACAAAACTAATACAGACAAAATCAGAAGGGAAGCAATAAATTGGGAAAACATTTTTACATTTAAGGGTTCTGATAAAGGCCTTATTTCTAAAATATATAGAATTGACTCAAATTTATAAGAATCCAAGCCATTCTCCGATTGATAAATGGTCAAAGGATATGAACCGACAATTTTCAGATGCAGAAATTGAAACCATTTCTAATCATATGAAAAGGTGCTCCAAATCACTATTGATCAAAGAAATGCAAATTAAGACAACTCCAAGATATCACTACACACCTGGCAGATTGGCTAAGATGACAGGAAAAGATAATGCTGAATGCTGGAGGAGATATGGGAAAACTGGGATAAGAGTACACTATTGGTGGAATTGTGAATGGATCCAGCCATTCTGGAGAGCAATTTGGAACTATGCCCAAAAAGTTATCAAAATGTGCATACTCTTTGACCCAGCAGTGTTTCTATTGGGCTTTTATCCCAAAGAGATCATAAAGGAAGGAAAGGGCCCCACATGTGCAAAAATGTTTGTGGCAGCCCTTTTTGTAGTGGCTAGAGACTGGAAACTGAATGGATGCCCATCAATTGGAGAATGGCTGAGCAAATTATGGCATATGAATGTTATGAAATATTATTGTTCTATAAGAAATGACCAGAGACTTGCATGAACTGATGCTAAGTGAAATGATCAGAAACAGGAGAACATTGGACACGGCAACATCAATATTATATGACGATCAATTCTGATGAACATGACTCTTTCCAGCAATGAGATGACTGATGTCAGTTCCAATGATCTTGTGATGAAGAGAGCCATCTATACTCAGAGAGAGGATTGTGGGAACTGAATATAAATCATAATATAATATTCTCACTCCTTTTATTGTTCGCTTGCATTTTATTTTCTTACTCATTTACTTTCTTTTTTGAACTGATTTTTCTAGTGCAGCAAATATGTTTACACATTGAATTTAACATATATTTTAACATATATAACATATATTGGATTGCTTGCCATCTAGGGCAAGGGTTGGAGGGAAGGAGGAGAAAATCTGAAACACAAGGCTATGCAAGGATGAGTGTTGAAAAATTATCCGTGCATATGTTTTGAAAATAAAAAGCTTTAAAATAAAAAAAATTTCCAAAGAGAAAAAAATATCAATGCAGTGTTGAAGAAGTCATTCAACCTCTCTCTCACTCTGTTGAATGGAGATAATGACACCTGTCCATCTAGTACATAGGGCATTTACTGATTTCAAATGAGAAAATATAAGAAGGCTATAAGATTTATTTTTGTGAGATATTTTTATGTCATAGGAGTTCAATGCATGCTTGTTCAGTAAATTATGTATGTTGAAATGTAGCAGAGCTATTCCATATTAAAATTTAGATTCTTATCTTAATTAGTTAAGAAAATATAATTATTAAATTAGACATGACCGAGTTTCTAAGAGAAAGAGAAAGCAAATAATGTGCTTCATAGCTTTGATGCTTATCAAATATTCACCTTAAACCCAGTAGGACCTTGGGGATGAAGTAAATGGCAGAACAAGCATTAAATGTCTCCTTTCTCCTAAAATTATAGGACTGAACTTACTCTTAAAAGAGTTTTCTTGATTTCATGTCAAATTATGGATTCACTTAATTTAACATGTATACATCTCAAGAGAAGCAATGTCATACTTAAAACAATCAAGCAATACATTAAGCTTTTGCTTGTATAAAACAAAGATTGAAAATTATATTGCAAATATGTAGTGGTCTACTGGTAGAAGGTATTTCTACTTTGGAACTTGCCTATATATTATTTTTGTCCATATATTAAATTATTGATTCTGAGTTACATCACCACCTAAGAAAAAGTAAGGCACTGTAATTGGTAAGTTGGAGTTGTTATAAAATAATAGACTGTTTCCAAATTCAAATAATTAATCATAATCCCAAATTCTGCATGGCCTGGTAAATAGGAATTGCTTTAATATTAACTTTTAAAAATTTACTTTCTATTTCTACTTTCTCTCCCTCCTACTCATTTTCTATCTTTTCCAGCTCCTCTAAGAACCAGGTCTGTAGTGAATGTATTAATAATGCCCCCAGAGAAGCCACTTCCTATGAAAACCTAATCAAATGGGTAGAGTATGTGAAATTTCTTAGATTCAATGTCTGATCCTCATTAGACCCATTGCCTGTTTGTCATTAAGCAAGTTAGCAGTGATGTTTCTGGGGCCAGTATTTGTTTCCATGGGTGGGTAGAAATAATAGGATTACAATGAAATGTTTCCCAGGAAAGGGAAGAACTGATCTTTTTTAAACTAAGACAGTATTTGTGAGCTAAATCAAAATGAGTGGCTTGTTTTATAGCATCCAGATCCTGTCAGAAACTGAAAAACTAAGGTACTAGGAGATCTCTAATCCAGCAAAAGTGCTAGCTTCAGGGGAAAGTGGGAATAGACAAGCAGATCCAAAGTTTAATATCAGGGTCAGCATTGTCAGAAGGAAAATGATTTGGAGCTGTGTAATCCATTAATGTGAGAAAAAGATTAAGAATATTTATAAAGAAATGGCTTAGGGATTAATCTTTATCTTTTAATGTTCAAGATATGAATGGAAAAGATCATATAGAAACATCAAGTTTTGCCTTTGTGGATAGAATTTTAGGGGTGATGGAGCATGTGGCTGTTCAGGACATCCAACAGAGATAAAGGAGTAAATAAATGGAAGTTTCAGCTCTAAATCAATCTTTTTAAAGAAACTCACTCATTTCTCCCCTCCATTACTGCTTGGTGTGCTTAAGAATATAATAGAAAGTCAGAGTAGTTTATACGAATTCATTATGGCTAGTAAATAGTTTCCAAAAGTGTAAGCAAGAACAAAACAATTAAAACAGACTCTACTTGGTCAGCTGAACTGATGGATTTAACTGTAAATCCCAAACCTGGACTGAGACAGAAAACTTTCCATGGATATTTTGAGTGAAATTCTATACCCACTCCAGTAATCTCTGACTACTTTTATCATCAGCATCAGATATTAGACAACCCAATATCTTAAAGATGCCCAGATATCAAAAAAATCTATAAACTTTTAAGTTATATATTATATATAACATTGACTTATAATTTTACATATAACCTTTTTATATATTATAATAATATAGAACTTAAAATAGCAGATGTAAGAATAAATTTAGGTTGGTCTATATTAAAAATTGTGTTACCTGACCATGTGCTTTGGACTATATTCTTATACCTCCTTAATTAACAGTGAGGAAGAATACAGTTTATTTCATAAAAGGGCTGGTAGTACATATGTTGGAAAACATTCACATTAACTAGTTATTCCTTATTGTTTGTAATGTGATTGTTCACAATAATTTAGTGATTGTAGCATAGAAGCTTTTCTAACCATTTTGATTGTTGGTTTAAGATCATGCAAACTCAAATATTTCTAAAAGTTTGACTATAGTCTTAATTCCTTGGATGCTTTCTGATTTAATTCTGCCTTGTCTCAGTGACAGTGGATCATTTTTTTGCCGGAGGCAAGTGTGAAATTATAAAGTTTGAGAGAATCTTAGAAATAATTATCTTTAAATTCTTCAATTATTTTTATTTTTGCTTTCTATTTTATTTTTTAACTGGATTTTTGATTTCCTCAATGTAGTAAGGTCTTGGTAAGGGGTTTCCTTTGCCAAAGTTTCATCTGCCCTACAATTTATATGTTGTCTTGGAGAATTACCTGGTGCTGAAAGCAATAATTTGAAATGTCTTAAGAGTGGCAAATGGATTGTCATGGAAATCCACAAAGGCAGTTGATCGTCATGTACTCTCCAGGAGCAGTGGCAGTATTGATTTAATTACTGATCCCCAGAGAAAGAGGTAAAAATGGTGGGGGGTAGGGAAGGGACTATATATGTGACAGCAGGACAGATGGCAAGATTCTTGTGGTAGGATGAGATAAGGAATGTGAAGTACAGTATGGGCTCAACTAGTTATACTACATTAGCTAAGTGTGCACTAACTCATTCTCCAATTAGCTTGGACATAATAATAATCTTTTATGCCATATTTTTCTTGGCCAGCTGTACACAAGGTATTTAATTTAATAAGATATCTGATAATAGAGACCACAGGGGATCATAGAATAATTGATATAGGGTTCAAACTCCCTAATTTTGCAGATGAGAGCTTAACTGACCTGTCCATGATTCTATGATGCACTAGAGTTAGTCAAATTCAGTTTGGACTATATTGGATAGGCTGCAATCCTCTGGATGGCTCTATATTTTGAAAATTAATCAATCAAGTGACATTTTACAAAGCTTTTCCAGTATCTCTGTCAGTAATTAATACAAGTTTGGGCTGAACTTTTTTTTTTTGTTTGTTTGTTTGTTTACTCATACTACCTCTATATCTGCCTGACTGCCCCTTCATTTCCCAGATAAGGAAATGGACAAACTTCAGTTAGTTAGTTGTAGCCTAATATAATAATAATTTATGGAGCTTTAAATAAATAATTACGCAAAATATAGTTCTTGTGCTCCCAGCAATTTCCATTGTGATTGTTATGGTTCTAAATGTTGGGTATACTTCAGAACATAATCAATTTGGTTCTTTCAAGTAGACTAAATCACTGTAAGAAATGGAGCTGAAAGATTATGAGGGGAATATTTAGACAGTTACAAAGATGTCTGAAAACAGGAATATTTGGAGAACCTTATCATACGTGCACCATTTGGAATCTGAGAGAGTAACAGATTTGCAATTAGGTAGGACTGTATTTGAACCTTGCCTATAGCTGTGTGACCCCCCAGCATGTAAATCTTAAGTTTCCTCATTTCAGAAAGAGAGATATCCACATCTGGTTATTTTATCAAATAAAATAATTCAAGCAAAGTGCAAATTGCTATATAAATGTGAGTTATTCTTTTTTTTTAATTAAAGCTTTTTATTTGCATAACATATGTATGGGTAGTTCCTCAACATTGATCCTTACAAAGCTTTCCATTACACATTTTCCCCCCTACTCCCCTCCCCTCCCTAGATGGCAGGAAGTATATTACATGTTAATTATATTAAAATACTTGACAAGTCGAATATATGTATACATATTTCCATACTTATCTTGCTCTGCAAGAACAATGGTATCTACATGAACAAAAAATATCTGAGAAAGGAAACCCAATGCAAGCAAACATGGATAGAGACCATGAAAATGTTATGTTGTGGTCCGATGTGAGTTATTGCCATCATTATGGTACATCATCTAAAACAGTGAGAGACACCTTGGGTAAGCCCAAGAACCTGTTTTATGACATCCTGGACACACATACACATATCCATATATAATGAAGAGAATTATCTCTGTGTTTCTAGTTAAAAAGGATTCTTATCTGATCTTAACAAATGATGGGAGACTCCCTTTGCTATACTGTTTTGTATTCTCTAAAGTTTTTAGTCTTTTGTATTACTGTGAAGATGTATTCTATTGCAGAAAATCAGATCTGGAGAAGTCTGCCTGGTCCTCTCTCGTATTTTTATCAAGGATACCAATAGTAAGTATATAAACACTTCCATAAATATTTTATAGAGATGAGAAACTAGTCATATGGGTAGTAGCTATTTTCTAAATTACCTGCTTTGGTAGTAATTCAAATAGAGAGCAACAGAGCAACACATGGTGGATGGGACCAAGATGCAACATATTAACTTTGAAGAGTTTCAAAGAATAACAGGACAATAGGACAATAGGAAAATATATAAGAAGAAAAGAAAATGGACCAGTCACATGACAAGAGTGCTCCATTGGTGTCCTTACAATGTCAGGAGAAAGTGAGGAAAGTTTCTAGGAAAAAGAATTTAAGGAGGTTCAATTAGCATGATAATGGATAAAGAAGCCCGAATTTGTTGGAGACCCTGCGTTTGGATGCTGGCTTTGCTACTTATCACTTGTGTGACCTCCAACAAATCATTTTATATCTCTGAATCTCAGTTTCTTGTTCTGTAAATCAGAGGGATGGTGTCCCTCATCTGAGGTGTCTAACTTGCAGCCCATTTTCAAAACTCCCAAGTTCACAAAGCAGATTGAAATGTAAATAGGGAAATCTTTAACAAAATGAATAAAAATACAACACAATGATAATGTAATTTGTAACTTTTCTAAGGCACTATTCTGCCTGCAGGGATCTGTCTCTATCTGAGCTTCACACCACTGAAACAGATGATTGCTGTTCTTGCAACTATAATTATGATCTTAAGAACTCAAAAGAAGGAGAGATGTAGCCAAAGAAAAAGTTCAACTTTTTAAATATGATTAAGGATTTTTTATAGGAGATGGTGGTTTATTGGAAGGGAGGAAAGGAATAAGCATTTATATAACACTGTGTTACATACATATATGTGTGAGATAAGTTCTTTAAAGATATCTCATTTGATTCTCACAACAATTCTATGGGCTAGGTACTGTTATTATTCCCAATTAAAGCTGAGGAGAGTAAATCAAACAGAAATAATATGACTTGCCCAGGATCACACAGCTAGGAGATGTCTGAGGACACATTTGAACTTAAATATTCCTGACTCCAGGCCTACTCCAAAGTACTCCTTAGCTGCCTTATCTCATAGGACTCGAGTGGGGAATGTCTAGCCTATGGGCCAAAAAAGGCTCAAGAAATCATTTGCTAAGACAACTTGCAGGTGATGATGAGCTGAAAGATAGATATAACAACTTCCCACTGCTTGAGTTCTATAAGTTGATAACTTTGTATGGCCTGCAAATGATGTTATAAATATCCAAGTGGCCATTGGCAAAAAAAAAAAAAAAAAAAAAAAAAAAAAAAAAAAAAAA
>JAJPUD010000453.1:284550-307637 GCA_023553655.1 Myrmecobius fasciatus | reverse complement strand
AAAAAAAAAAAAAAAAGAAAGAAAGAAAGAAAAAAAAAAAAGAAAAAAAGGTTCCTCACCCCTGATAGGTGATATAAACCTGAGAACTGGATTGCATTATACAAGGTAACAGACTGATTGATGATTCTCTCATTGGACAGTTTTTGAGGAAGGGAAAGATAATAGCTTATATTTGTATAGTGCTTCACAGTTTATAAAGTATTTTTTCCTAACAACCATGGCAAATAAAGTATTATTATAATACCTTTTTAAGATGAAAAAGAAGATGAATTTTACCTTCTTTAATGACTTCGAGGGATGACTTGTTTATCTTCATTTAAATCTGTAAGTGATGGATTCTGACTCTAAGTTTAGGACTGTTTTGTTCTGTTTTTGTTTGGTTATTTTGGCATTACCCTAAATTTATGAGGCTTGGGGAAGAAAATAGGCAAGACTCAAAAACATAGTTGTGGGTATGTTTCCTGAGAACTTAAGCATATCTGATTGAAATGGGAATATAGTGAATTATACTCATCTCCTCAAACACAGAGATTTCCAATATTTGAATATTTTAAACCATCCAGCATTATAATTGATTGTCCTACAATTTTTCACTTATCCTTAAATAACCATTCACTAACAAGTTGGCTGAATTTGTAAGGGTAAAAAAAAACATTCTGAAGTCAAAGGCCAAATGCCATTAAAACAAAAATCTTTGTCTAACATACACACACACACACACACACACACAAAAGATTTCTAAACTTTCATCAAAATGTCTCACTTATTTTCAGCATAATTGAATGCAACACACTTCCAGCTCTGAACAATAAATACCATCTGAATTATTCCTAAATGTTTGTTGTCTTGGGATCTGACTTTTCTTGTTATCCTTTGAGAACTAGATGTTGCAGAATAAACAAACACTAGGATCAACTTAAAAATAGAAAATTAAAGGAAGAAAATGCATTTCAGATTGGAAAAGAAAACCCCAAATGTCATAAACACACAATAAACTTTAAGTGAACTAGACTGACGTTAGTTCTATAAGATACAGAGAAGATTATTTAGTTTCACGGTTGGAATCTTTATTTTGTTTCATGGGTTGTCATACAAAAAACAAAACAAAACAAAAAACCCCAAAAACCTCACATAGGCAGAATTTGGATATAGAAAACTACTTTTCTTCATGCTATGCTTCCCAGGATATCAAAAGATTTCCTCAACTCTAATTATGGCTAAGTATACCCCAGAGTTAAGAATACCATCTGGTTAAATTGGGGAAAGAAGAAAGCAAGAAACTGCTTTTTGATTATAGTATCATCACCAACAAAGCCAAAATTAAATCGTCTGACTTTTCAGTCCTTTATTTCAACCTAAGGCAGTTGGATGGTGAGGTAAATAGACTGAAGGGCCTTTAAGAATATTCAGCTTAGTTGGCACAGTGGATAGAGCACCAAGCCCTGAAATCAGGAGGACCTGAGTTCAAATCTGGTCTCAGACACTTAACACTTTCTAGCTGTGTGACCCTGGGCAAGTCACTTAACCCCAATTACCTCAGCAAAAAAAAAAGAAAAACATTCAGCTTTCTGAATTCAAATCTAGTCTCAGACATTTGCCAGCTGTGTGATTTTGGGCAAGTCACATAACTCTGTTTGCCTCAGTTTTAAAATATGTAAAGACAGAAAGAATATGACAAACTACTCCAATATTTTTGCCAAGAAAACCCAAACAGGGTCATGAAGAGGCAGACATGACTGAATGACAATACTTCAACTAGAGTTTAGAGGATTATAAATCTTGAACTGAAAGGGACATCAGAGATCAGCTAATTCAATACCCTCATTTCTTAGGTGAAGGAGCTAAAATCATGAGAAATTAAATGACTTATTCAAAGCCACACAGATGACATTTGAATTCACCTGATTCCACACTCAGTATTCTTTCCATATTACTCCATAGACAGAAGTTTGAAATTCATTACTTCACTGCTGCCAGAATAAAAATTTTATCCTAAACTTTCTGAGATTGCTCCATGATTTCCTAGGCATCCTTAAATGTGACTAACCCCTTCAACTTACTTGTGGAGCTTAAATAAGAATCATGGACTAAGATATTGGCTCACTTTCCACTTTGAAGGCTTTCTGAAGGACTGAGTCAGTAACAAGTTCATTTCAATGCAAATGAGTTCATTATTACTCTTCTCAACCCTGACCTTTCTGTGATAAGAGAATCTCTTTCTCAAGCTTCCAGACAGCACTTCATAAATCCAATTCAAAGACAAAGAGCTTTATAAAAACACACTAACTTCAATTCGAGAGCTCAGGCACTATAGATGATGCCTTTTATGGCTATGAAAAAGATGTCTTTGCACATTCATAGTTATTTGAAGTATTAAAACGTAACTTTCATCTTTCAATTTTGTACTGGGCCAAAGAATATTGCTTATTGTCGGCTCCACCAATGCTTTTAACATTTTGTTGGCATCTGGAAAGTCATGTAAGCCTTTAAGAGAAAACTCTGCTTTCTAAGTTTTCTTTCCTTCTCATAAACTAATGAGCATATGGTCTTTATCTTTAAGGGCCTTGCTAATTAATTATTTGACTTTCAGAGATTCATATCTGTGATCTACATTCCCTGAGACCCCTAAATCAGTTGTATGTTTGAGGGATATAAATCCCAGGAAGCAGAATCAGTCTGTATCACTTATTTCCTAATAGAAATTTAAAAAAAAAAAAAAAAAAAAAGCTCAAAAACCTTAGGCCAAGGACACAAACATTTTTTAAAAAACAAAAAACACAAGACTTGCTACATAAACTTTCTAGAACCTTGGAAACTCTCAAATGGTTTCCAACTTAATGGAAATGATTGGTGAAATCACTGATCTTCTAATGAACTGTCTACTAAATGATCCTATCCACCAAAATTTTAAAAGTTTTATTTTTAAAAATATCGCCTTACCATCATCTTGTAAAGCAGTACTTTTCACCACTTTATCATAACTAATCGAGTGCTATAGGTTATTTTCATCTAGTGAATAGATGAAGGAAAAAAATAACCATAGCTACATCTGGGAACTACAATGCAGATATATATCTGTCATTCAAACATTTCTGAGATGAGGTTGCAGAGAGTTCAGGAACTCTTCACCAGATTATCATCAGCTGGACCTACTGACAACCTTCCCCCCCCCCCCAAAGTATGCATATGTTACCTTGGCTTGGTAGATGAAATTGAAGTTGTCAGATCTTTAAAGTTTTGGGTAATGGTACATGGCAGTTTGTCATCTGGGACTAAAATCACCATGGATTCCAAGTCAGAGTTCATTATTGTCAATTAATGGAAAGACCATGCTGAATAGTTGCCACTTCCTAGCAAAAAAAAAAAAAATCTCATACAGAATTATAGCTTTCGATGACTCCATTTTTAGAAAGTCAGATCCTTAACTATACACATTGATAGGAAGGATGAGGGAAGTAATCAAGAAGACAAGTAAGTAGTGAACATAGGATATGATGACCTCCTTTCTGAAGGGTATACTCCCCATTTATATTCTGCATATGTGCTAATGAATCTCAACTAACATTTAAAATCAACAGCCATTCCCTTGTGAGATATATATCCTCAAAGCCTCATCTAGTGTGTGCATGGGAACTTAGCATGGAAAGGAATTTCAACACTCCAGTTTGAAGAACAGAAGTGTTTTGTTGCGGGTCAGATTGCTGAGAGAGATTGTCCATGGTGATTAGTTAATATAGTGCTGAAAAGAAGCCATGAGCTTTTCCTGATTTTCTTTTGAGGCCAGAAATGAAAACAAAACAAAACAAAACAAAACAAAAACAAGAAAGCAACAAAAAAGGAAAGGAGAAAATGAAAAGAGAGAATGCATTGCCTATTAGACCTAGCACATGATATTTGTAAGAGGAAACAATTTTTTAGTGCAAGTCACATTGACTATATGTCTTCCTCCTATGGAAAATGTACCTGAAGGCTCCACAGAAATATTTCACAAAGTGGGTAGATATCTTCACATGAAACAGTATAATGTAGGAAAAAGAGAATGGATTATTTTTTCGCCTTTCTTTGTGTGTCCATTGCTAGGAAACATATCCAGCACATCATATTTATTAAATTAAAATTTTAATTTATTAAATCATGGACTGTCTAGAATCTTTGTCTTACTATTAAATGACTAAAGGCGGTTCAGTCACTTAACTTTTCTGGATCGCCTTTATAATTTGTGGTTATACAAATATTATAAACAAATATAAAAATTATAAATATATTATAAGTAATATATTATACATATAAATATTATAAATAACCTCTAAGGTCTCTTAGTGGGAATGAATTTCATTGAATCAATTCTGAGTGAAACCAATTCAATACTTAATAGAGAAAGGATTACATTTCCTCTAGTTCTCAGAAGTTTAGCAAAGCATGGCCATAGTATCAGTTGGCTTCATCTATCTTTATGTAGTCTCAGAAAAAATTTAGCATTATGGAGAAGAAAAATAATTTGAAAACATCAAAAATTCATTGGTGAGTTACGTGCTTAAGCTGCTCATATTGTTTCATTTATTATTTAGCATATTACTTAGCACCTACTATGTGTTGTGGTCTGGGGATAAAAAGAAAGGTAAATGACAGCTCCTGCTTTTGAGTTCAGAATCTACATGCAAACAACTATGTAAACAAGGGGAGACAACATGTAAACATAAAAACAAACTCTATGTAGGATAAATTAGAAATTAAAAACCAGAAGGGAAAGCACCAGAAATAAGCAGGATTAGGAAAGGCTTCTTGGAGAAGGTGGAATTTTAGGTGGGACTCAGAGGAAGGTGGGGAATCCAAGAGTCAGAAATGAGGAAGGAGAGCATTCCAGGCATGGGATATAGTCACAGAAAATTCCCAGAGTTGGAAGATGGTGTATCTTGCTTTAGGAACAGTAAGGAAATTAGTGTAACTGGATCGCAGATTTATGTGGTGAGCATGGGGCAATATAAAGTTTAATAAAGCTGGAAGGATCAGGGTGGAGGTTGCTGGTTATGAAGGATTTGAATACTTGACAGATGAGTTTGTTTATATTTGACCCTTTAGGTGATAGGGAGCTGCTAGAGTTAACTGAGTAGAGGACTGTCATGTTCAGTCATGTACTTTAGGAAGATCATTTTTATAGCTAATGGGGAAGAAATAGAATGGGAAGAGACTTGTGGAAAGGAGATCAACCAGCAGAGGGTTGCCATAATTCAGATGTGAGGGAATGAGGACCAGTAGCAGTGTCAGAGGAAAAAAGGGGTATATGAAAGATACATTACAAAGGTAAATTCAACAGACCTTGCCAACAGATTGAATATTGAGAGAGTGAGAGAATGAGGAGTTTAGGATGACAGTTAAGTTTCTAGTTTGGGTAACAATGAGATTGCTGGTATAATAGTACTAATAGGAAAGTTTGGAAGAGAGGGATTTTTTTTTAATTTTTGGCAGGGAATTTCAGCTTTGCATATGTTGAGTTTAAAGGTGTCTAGGGAACAATCTAATTTTAGATGTCCAATAAACAGTTGGAGATTGGAGATTGGAGGTGGGCACAGAGGTTAGGGCTGGATAAATGGATTTGAGAATCATCAAATAAAAAGTAAAAGTAAAACAGTAAATAAAAAGAGAATATAGCTCAGGAGTTTTATGAGATATGTGATTAGTAGTTATGATTTGGATGTGGATTCAGCAAAGGACCTTGACATAAGAAGGAGGAGAACCAGGAAAGAGTAGTGTCATGAAGACTTAGAGAGAACAGAATATTAAGGAAAGAATAATTAATAGTGACAAAGGCAGGAGAGACATCAAGAAGGATGAAGGCAATGAAGAAAAGGTCATTAGATGTGGTAATTAACTGATTGCCAATATTTTTTGGAGAAAGCAGTTTCTGTTGAATGATGAATTCAGAAGCCAAAACTTTGAGAACAAAGTGAGACGTGCAAAAATGTTTGGAGCCGTCCTTTTTATAGTGGCAAGAAACTGGAAACTGAGTGGATGCCCATCAGTTGGAGAATGGCTGAATAAACTATGGCATATGAATGTTATGCAATATTATTGTTCTGTAAGAAATGACCAGCAGGATGATTTCGAGAGGCTTGGAAAGACTTATATAAACTGATGCTGAGTGAAAAGAGTACAACCAAAATATCATTGCACACAGGAACAGCAAGATTATACCATAATCATTTCTGATGGATGCGGCTCGTTTCAACAATGAAATGATTCAGTCCAGTTCCACTGATCTTGTGATGAAGAGAGCCATCTGCACCCAAAGAGCAGACTGTAGGAATTGAGTATGGATCACAATATAGATTTTCACTCCTTTTGTTGTTGTTTGTTTGCATTTTGTTTTCTTTCTCATTTTTCTTTTTGATCTGATTTTTCTTGTGCAGCATGGTGAATGTGGAAATATGTTTACCATATATTGGATTACATGCTGTCTAAAGGAGGGGATGGGGGAAGGGAGGGAAAAATTTGGAACTCAAAGTTTTGCAAAGGTAAATAGTGAAAATTATCCATGCAAATGTTTTGAAAATAAAAAGCTTTTTTTAAAAAAAGAACAAAGCAAGGAGAGCCTTTACAAGTTTAGCCACAGAAGACAAAGAGATGAGATGTTAGGGATAATGAATCAAATGAAATTTTTTTGAGGATTGGAGAGAAATGAGTATGTTTGTAGGCAGTATGAAAACAGTCACAGACTATATGAAACTGAAAATACATGGGAGAGTGGAAATGAGAGAGAAATCTCTGGAGAAGACTAGGGAATAGGATCATTTGCATATTTACAGAGATTTGCCTTGACCAGAAGGACTGCTTCTTAATATGAGATGGGACAAAGGCAAAGATAGTGAGTGGTAGAAGGCATCTGAATGATGTGAGATACAGAGAATGGGAGAAGTTCTTAGGGAATTGTATCAATTTTTTTTTCCAGCAAAATATGAGGTAAAGTTCTTGTAAATTGATAGATTTCTAGAATTCAGAACCTGAAGTGACCTTAGAGATCACCTTAGTCTACCCCTGTCTTTTAACAGAAGAAGAATATGAGGCTCAGATGATGAATCAATTCCAAAGTTATATTAGTTGTAAAAGAGTAGAACTGGGATAAGAACTCAAATACTCAAACTCATACCTATCCCACTAGACTATACTATTCGTCACATCATGTGGATATAATAGATTACAGTACCCAATTAGTTTAGGATAAGACAGATACCTAGCTGTCAAAGTCTTCAGACAAGGTATATATGCAATGTTCATGGCTGAATAAGATGGACCATCCTTCAGAATACCCAAACTTTAAAATTCTGTTTTAGTTGATTCATAAGTTGGGTATGATTGAGCCATAAACTTGAAGTCCCATCCACTTGTGGGTGTTGGCAACTAGCATTTCAGTAAAGAATTAGCTGAGTATGTGATGGAATATTTTTTTTCCTGTTCAAATTTCTCAAATAACATTATATGCATCTTTCCTAAACACAGATCACATTGAGATTTGTATTATAGTTCTTTGTGTCCTTGATCATCTCCCCTAATGGGAACAATGTTTTATTATTCTCAGTATTTTATTATGTGGGCCAGTTCCTCTAACATTCTAAGTCCTTGATAAATATGTGTTGAATAAACAAAAATGATCATTAACAAAGAGTATTTATTAATATTAACTACTACTGGGATGGCATTACAGAGTTTGCAAAGTACTTTTATGTGTATTCTACTTAAAACACAATAACCTAGTAAACTAGGTACTATTATTCCCATTTTACAAATTTAAAAAACAATGACTGAAGTTTAGAAAACTTAGCTTAAATGACTTGTCCATGGTAACACATTAGTAAGTGCCAGATTTGGGATTTGGACCCAGATTTTCTTGCATTCCATTCAATAGACAGATAAACCTTTCCATAATTTCTCCTTTAAAGGAAACATTTTTGACCTAGTTTTCTTTCTTTGGTATGGGAATTATAGCAACATGGTGAGAAAGCATTCTACTATAAATGGAGAGCTTTAAAATACGAAATATGACCAGGGATATATTTTAATCCTCAGAAAGGAATCTAAAATTACAAAAAATAAAGGGAAAGTAGTTTTTGTATTGTTTATTTTTTTCAGAGACACCTTTCAAGGATTAAAAAGTTCTCTGAAAATAAAGGATTTTTTTTTTTAACTATGAAATGGAAAGCGTCTAAGAAGTCTTGCTTTTTTTTTTTTTAAGGTAGTGGAGAACAGTTTATATTAGGCTAGAATAAATAAGGCACAGAATGAATACAGCTAGAACAAGGCTTCACTTGGCTTCCTCCTGGCTTCACTGTGCCTCCATTTGGATTTGAGATGATTGGGAGAAGATGACAGAGGAACTTCTTTCTAAGTGGAGGAATTGAAATGTACATGATACAAGAAGAAATATAAGACTACTGATCCAAAGGGCATAAAGCATTTGGGGAAATTCTTACTTTAAGGATCTAGATAAACTAACAAATTACAAAGACTGGTAATAGAAAAACCAAACATATTTTAGAGATACCAAAAATTCCAGTTTAAATCATCACTCTAGGGAAAGAGAAAAAATAACTGCTCTCAGTTTTCTGTTTCTTTTTATCATTTTGGGGAGCAAGATGGAAAATTGGAGCAAGGGAAAGCAAGAGCTAATGGATAACTATTGGGTTTATGCTGCCACTTGAACTACTTATTTGTTAAAACATTGCTCATTCATAGAGTTGTGATTTATGACACATCTTCAGCATATCTAGCCTTCATTTTCTTTTTTCCTTTGTCTCCTTGGGAATATCTCCTGCCTACAACCCTTTGGAAATCTTCCTTTGTCTTAATTAAAAGGAAATTCATAGAATTTTAGCCTAGAAGGGGCCTTGGCAACAATCTAAAATCACTCCTTATTTTTCATATGAAAAGCTTGAGACCCAGAGAAGTGTGACCAACGTCACCCAGCAAGTTCGTGACAAATCTGGGATAAGAACCTTCTGTTCAACCTGATAATGTTTCACATTATTTAAACTCCTTTAAGTACCACATAACATATGGAGACCCATCATGCTATGAATAACTAATAAGTGATAATGAAAAATAATTTTACTTAAAATATTATGTCAGATATATTGTTTCCATGTTGGGTTTCATTTTTATGTTACTATAATAAGTAATTATGGCATGACACGACTAATATATCTTTGTTTTAGCTATAGGAAACTTTAGAGATGACAATTTAACCTTTTTTTTTTTTTTACAGAGGATTAAAGTGAGAACTTCGAAGATCACAGCAAATCAGTACTATCTTGAAAATTTAGCACAATGTCAGGACATTGTAGACTGTTAAATAAATAAATGTGCGCTGAAATGATTAGAACTCTGCATCTTGAATCCTAGAATGGGCCTCTATTACACTGTGCTACCTCATCTTTCTTTGCTAGCTTTTCCCATCCCAAGACTGGCTTTTAAATGTTTGAATTGGAAGAGAGTTTTGGAGATCATTTAAGCCAACTCGCTTATTTTTTTTTTTATCAAAGAGAAAATGGGTCCAGAGGGGATGAGTAATTTGTCCAAGGTTCTTACAACTTATTATTCACAGAATTCACATATATCCCCTGATTCTATGTCCACTAAACATTCCAACCTTGGATTCAGGAACTAAGGGCCCATAAGAGTTTTGGTGTCCAAGTTTCAAATATGCTAAATCTTACCAGTCTGAGCCTGCTTGGATTTGAAACCTTGATTGGCAGGGAAGGAAAGAAGGAAGAAAGGAAGGAAGGGAGGGAGAGAGAGAGGGAGGGAGGAAGAAAGAAAAGAAGAAAAGAAGGGAGGGGAAGGAGATAATAAGGGAGGGAAGGAGGGAGAAAGGGAAGAAGGGAGAGAGAAAAAAGGGAGGGAGGGAGGAAGAAAGAGAAGGAGAAAGAAAGAAGAGGGAGGAGGAAGAAAGGGAAGGAGGAAGGAAAGAAGGAAGGAAGGAAGGAAGAAGAGGAAGGAAGGAGAGAACATTTAAAAACAAAGCAAACTCAGTGATTTCTTTGTAGAATGTCCACAAGGTGGCAGTAAAGAATAAATATTCACATGGTAAAGTATAAGTAACTTCATGCCTGGAATTGAAAGAAACCTATCAATTTCAACATAATTTTCTTGTCATTTTTTAAATGCAGTGCTTATTAATGTCATCTACAAATGAATCCACTACATCTTTAATTGTTACCAAGACCTGATGTGACTTCATGATCTTCCACTTTAATATTGTACTATCTACTGCCCAAGAAGAATCCTTGTCACTATCACTCCTTCCCAACTCTAAGACCTAAACTGTGGTCTTCCCACCACATAGATGTCCCTAGAAAAGGCATAAAATGGATTAATTTCACCCTCTACAAATGGAAGGAATAGACCCTCAGAAATAATGGGCCCTTGATGCTATCTTTGGGCCATCCTCCTCTTCTTTTATCACAGTCCCAGGGTGATTCTTCCAAATCTTTTCCTCTCTTACTCAGGATGCCAGTTATTTAGAATAGGTGCTTTGACCTTTTGCCATATTTCATTGAGGAGAATAAGAACACCTGGAAAGAGGTCCTCCTTCCACTTATTCCTCTAAATAGTTAGCCTTAGAAACATCTCTTATTCTTTTCTTCCTTTCTCTGTTCCATATTTATCATCATTCTCTTCCTTGTCTTTCTCTTCTCTTCAATCTCTCCTTATGTAATGACTCATTTACCAAGGCTTAAAAATGTGCTTAAGCCTTACTCCTCAAAAGCCTCTTGGTTTTAGTATTTATTTGACCTACTATTCTACATCTCTTCTGCCATTCACTGTCAAGTTTCTAGAAAGTCATTTATGTTTTCTCCCTCTGTACCCACTCATTTATGCACTAATCCTATTGGTCTATTGAATCTTCTTTCAGAGATTACCCCAAAGATCTCTCAATTGCTAAATCCTAGTGGTTTTCCTCAGTCTTGATCCTCCTTGACCTGCTTAAGTTTTTAGAAATTGCTGACCACTATTCTAAGAATTCTCTTGTGATTTTTTTGTTTTTTATCTTGCTACTCCTGGTTTCCCTCATATCTGTCCAGTCAACTCTCAATTACTTTTTTTGGGATCATCATTCATCTTCTGTCCTTTAAGTATGAAGGGAGTAAAAGAGGAAGGGAATAAGCATTTATATAGTGCTAGCCAGAGTGCCATACTTTTTGCAGATATTTCATTTGATCTTCACAACATCACTGTGACATGGGTGCTATTAATATTTCTATTTAATAGTTGAGGAAAATGAGGCAAATAGAAGTTAAGTAATCACACTACTAGTTAATGTCTGAGTAATAGTTGAGCTCAGGTTTTCCTGACTCCCAATTCACTTTATCAACAGGGGAGTTCTGAGATTAGCATAAATTCATTTATATACTCTCAGAGTTGGAAAGAAATGAGACTAGTCCAATCCATACTTTATAAAAATCCCATTTACAATATACCCAAATATTAATTTTGTTTGGTAACTTCAAACTCACAGTATCTCAATATAGCTCATTCTAGGTTTGTTTTTTTTGTTTTTTTTTTTTTTTTTAGGTCTAATTGGTAGAAATTTTTTCTGTATGTTAATCTTAAATCTGCCCCTTTGCAACTTTCACTTGATGTTTTTTAGTTCTGCCCTTTGGGAGTAAGGAGAATAATTCCATTTCTTCTTTAGATGCTTAAAGATCAAAACGAACGTATTAGTTTCCTCTCAATTCTTCTCATCTCCAGGATAAAAACCCCAATTTTTTCATTTCTATCTCAAATGCCCCATCACCATTCTGATTGCTTTCCTCAAGATACTTTCTGGATTATCAATATCCTTTCTAAAATGTGGTACTTCAAACTCAACACAAGACTCCTGATGTGGTCTGTCCAGGGCAGAATTATAGGAATACAATCACCTTCACAATTCTAAAAAATCTGCTTATTTTTATGATTGTCATGTCACACTGTTGACTGAGCTTGAAATTCACTAAAATGCCCAAATCTGATTTGGATGAATTGTTTTCTATCCTTGCTTTACCCATTGTGTACTTGTGAAAGTGTGGGTTTTTTTTTTTTTTAACTCTAGGGTAAGATTTTTCATTTTTTTATATTAAATTTATTCTTATTAGAATCAGGTCAATAGGGAAGCCTGGCAAAAGCTTTTAAACCCTGATTCATGTCATCTAATTTGTTAGCTATCTTCTCTAAGCTTTATTATGTTTAAACTTCACAAGAATTCTTGTTGCGCTTATCCCTAAGTCACTGAAAAAACTCTCAGGTCAACCACAGATTTTTGGGACATTTCCATAGGAAACATCCTTCAAATATCCATACCTTCATTAAGGACTATTCAACTAATTCTTAATATTTTGTATTGTGTTCTCTTTTTGTCAACATCTGTCCATATTTTATAAGAGAATAGCATGAGAGATGTTGTTTAATCCCTTTTCTAGAATCTTGGTAACTATCTGGAATATTCTACAAGTCTGGTGACCCTGTCAAAAAGAAAGGAAAAAAAGGAAAGGTGTCATGGCCTTTTCTTAATGAACTTGTGCCATCTCTTCTTGGAAATATTTAGCAAGCCCACTTAGCTGAGGTTAGAAAATGAAAATGACATGGAAGTGATTTAAAGATTGGGTGGAATGGAGATACTGACCAGCTAGCTCTTCCTTAGCTAGCAGGAAAAAAGAGATTTTTAAAACAAAAGACAAGTCTAAATAATTCCTAGGTAAGGTTGAAGAAAATAATGCTAAATAGATAAGAAGAGTTAGAGAAAGAATTCCTTGAGGATTTTGTGTCTTCATTGAATTACTTAAAAAAAAGAAATTTAAAACTGCCAAGGAGAGGGGAAAGTGAGGTCAGATTATGACTGAAGAGAAAAACAATATAGGAAAACACAACTGTTTCTTGCACAGTCACTGGCATGAATGCAATTGAAATAGATCATTTCAGAAAGAGAAACAGTCCTATTGAAGCTAGCGGAACTATCAACACTTGGTTTATCTCAAGAGAACAAAATAGTTTTCTTGAGGAAAGAGAGGAAAGCTACAGAGAAATGGAAATGGCCAGTGACTTTTAGTCTTACAAGAAGATATTATAGTTCTACTTATTCACTTATGAAATAATCGGTCTAAATTATTGCCGAGTGCATTTTCAACTTAAAGATTTTATATGATGATTATACATACTCCAACTAAATAGTAGACTTCTTTAGGCCAGGTGTCATATTTTTCTCCCTTTATGTCTCCTCCAATCCCATAATTTGCATAATCTTTGGCACATAATAGGTACTCAAGTTCTCACTAATTGATTTTCTACTTTGAAATATATCAAAATGAGAGACTAAATTACTATTGCAAGTAGTATTTAATTAGTCTATGAGAAAACTGGGCAAAGTTAATAAGCATCTATCTGTTAACAAACATTTATTAAATGTCTACTATGTGTCAGACACTACATTAAGTGCTGAGGATTCAAAGAAATGTAAAAGTCTCCACTTTTGAGAATCTTACTATGTAAAAGGGTCCCACACTTCCCATTAGTCTGTGTGGTATTTTCAAGGTGGAAAGGAATACAGAGACCCAGCTTCACTTTCAACATCCATTATAATATAATTTTTAAAAATTTACTGAGATGATGAAAGCACTTAGTTTCCCTCTAGGAGTCACCAGGCCTGGATAAATCCTATATCTGGGTTTTTAAAGAATCTGACTATTTCTTGACAAAATTGTAACTAAGTAGGAAAAGGACAGGACATTTAGAGAATGATAATACCTTTCTGGATAGTCTTTTCTCTTACCGATCCTTACTTGGAAGGAGAGATGCGCTTTTCCTCTGGTTTATCCTGTTACCATTTCATCCTCCCTTATCTAGCTCTATTCCCAATGGACATGATAATATCAAGCTAGAAATTTTGGCTGCTTCAAGAAGGTCCTTCTTTCTCTGAGAAATTGAAATCTTAGTTTCTGATGAAAGAGGCACTTTCCCTACCCCAGGCACACCCAAGTTGAACTACCCAATCCATTCTCTGCCATTTGCTTCAAGTGAAAATGCTGCTGATTACAATCTGAATCACTGCAAACAGGAGAGGTATAGAACTAGAGACAATGAAATCTTGTCCTGATTTTCAGGGGCAGGGGGGAGAAAGCATATCCTTCAACCTCCAAGTTTGTGATTTTAATTTTTTGGGAAAATCATGCTATATTAAAAGATAATTTGATAATAAGGGTAAAGGAAGTGGCCAATAAGATTTAGCATCACTTCATGATGGAGAGGTCATGCCAACTTCATCTCATTTTTTTGACATGATTATTAGACTAGTAAATCAGAAACATGCTATAGACACATTTTGCATGAGTAAAAAGTTTTCAATATTCATTTTTGTAAGACTTTGTGTTTCAGATTTTTCTCCTTTCCTCCCTTATCTCTCCCATCCCCAAGAAAACAAGCAATCTGATACACGTTAAATATGAGCAATTATTTTAAATATATTTTCATATTTGTTATGTTGTACAAGAAAAATAAGACAAAAAGGGAAAAGAAAAAGAAACTATTAGAAAAAATTAAATAAAGGTGAAAATACTATATTTCAATCTGCATTCAGTCTCCATGATTCTCTTTCTAGATATGGATGGCATTTTCCATCCCAAGTCTATTGGAATTGTCATGAATCACCACATTGTTGAGAAGAGACAAATCTAGTTGCTACTATGTACAATGTTCTTTTCATTCCACTTACTTCACTCAGAATCAGTTCATGTAAGCCTTTCTAGGTTTTTCTGAAATCAGCCTGCTCATCATTTCTTATAAAACAATAATATTCCATTACATTCATATATCATAATTTATTCAGCCATTCCCCAATTAATCCTGCCCCCGCCCCCCGTCTCAATTTCCTCATCTATTCAAGGAAGAGGTTGGATCAGATGTACTTTCAGATCCCTTCAAACTCTTTTCCTCTTTACTAAGAGGAATGGAAGATTAGAGAAATAAGAGACCCATGCAGGCTAGAATGTTCAGAGAAAACTCCAAAGAAGCAGAGAATAAGTTGGAAGGATAAAGAAATTTTAGATAAATAAAGGAGTCTGAAGGGAACTCCAGAAAAGGGAAAAGAAAAAAAAAGTAGAGCATGAAATGAGCAAGGCATGTGTGGGGAACAGTAAATATAACCTTCTTAGCCCTTCATCATGACATCACATAAGATACCACCAATACCCCAAAGACTTATTTTCAGAAAGTTTGCCTCAGATACCCTGTTTCTGAAAGCTTTGCTAACTGACCTGGCATTGTACAGATAAGCCTGACCTTCTCTGAGAAGCTGGTTTATCCTGGCATTGAAAACAATCTTAGAATATGAAATTGGAAAAAATAGCATGGTATCTTTTTATAAAAGGGAAAAAAATCCTTTAAGTTTTAACATAGTTGAAGTTATTTCCCACAGCACTATCAACTTTTCTTTTTCAAAGTGATTTGAAATAAGAGAATTAACACAGATATTTTATTACTTAGAGTTAGTGGCTTTCCACTAAACATCTGACAACAGGTACAAAACATTCCACCCCTTTCCTGACTTGCTTCCAAGCAACAATAGTCTACCATCTTGATTTTTTGGTGGGGAACTCAATCTGCATGTTAACTTTATGGCATCTGTAGTTCCACTTTTTTTGTGTGTGAAAAAGCTTTATTTATAAAGCTTAAAGTTGTAAGTCCCTTGCAAAAAAAATTCTTGTATTGCCACCGATCCACTTTTAGTATGTAATTTTTCTTACATGATTTATCCCATGTAGCATAATACAACTGGTATTTTATTTCTTTTCTATACACCTTTTAGATTATAAAATCCTTGATAGCAGAGTCTACACTTTAATATGATGTCTTTTCCAGTGTCTAGCTACCCTAATAAACTCAAACTAGTAAACTAGTAAATACTCACTGCACATAGTAAACACTTAAATGCTCATTGAGTGAATGAATGCAATTTGAGTCAAAGTATCAAGATTTGTATCCTGGATTCAATATTTACTAGCTGTGTGACTCTGGATAAATCACTTAATCTTGCTAAATCTAATTTTCTTCATCTGTAAAATGGAAATAATAATAGTGATACAACTTACCTCATGGGACATTTTGTCAGGATGAATGAATAATGTATGGAAAATCAAGTGCTATTTTATATTAAAACCAGTGTTCTTAAAAATTCTGTATCTCAGAAGAATTTTTTTTTAGAAAATTGGAAAAGCAGTCTGATAGAAATTAGATTTAGACTAACATTTTATAGCAATAGGCAACAAATTTAAATGATGTCTGTATGACTTAAACACTAAAAGTTATACCTTTCATAGCTTTGGCTAGGGAGACAATTCTAGGAGTAGAGGTAACTATAAAAAATAAAATATATAATTTTAATTATATAAAATTAAAAATATTTTTATGGAAAAATAATGCAATTAGGATAAGAAGGAAAATGATTAGGAAAAAGTTTTGTATAAAATATCTTTAATCAGGTTCTGATTACAAGATATAATTAACAGAAATATATAACTGATTACAAGATATAGCTAACAGAATTTATAAGCATAAAGGCCATTTGCTCGTAGATAGTGTTCAAAGAATATGAACAAATAGATCCTAAAAGAAGAATTGCAAACAACCACATGAGAGAATGATCTAAATCATTAATAATAATAGAAATGTAAATCAAAATAATTCTGAAAAAAAATTTTATGTGCAGCAAATTGGATAAAATGATAAAAGTTTGGAATAATTAAATATAGCAGGCAGTGTGGAAAGATAGGGACAATTGGGAATTATGTGAGGAAAGTGAGTCAAAAGGCAATATCCTAAGAGATTCTGCTGTTAGGCATACATGCCATAGAGAATGGTGACAAAAAGAATCGTCATGCATACACTCCAATATTTATAGTGGATATCTACTGACTAAACAAAGATTCAAAAGATTCAACAATTTGTAGATGTGGATTTATGTAATATCACTAATTAAAATGGAATTGTGTAAAATTTTAATGGTCATGATTGGCTCCAAAAAATACCTGTGAGAAAGCACTGCTTCCTAGTTGTTTGTGGAGGTAGAGAGCCATGGGCATAGAGCACTGTCTTTAATGTCAGGCTTTATTAATATCTTGGTTAGTTTTACTGAACTTTTTCCTTTGTTTTTTTTTTTTAATTTTAGAAGATAGGAGAAAAGATACACTGAGAAACGTAGGTGGTGCAAAAAACACAAGATATTAATAAAATTTTGTTTTAGAAGAAGAGTTGTTTTCTAGCTTTCTGTCATCTTCCTTCCAAACTATCTCTTTGAGGATTCCTCCAGAAAGCATGGAGAGATAGACATTATCATCACTACAGATATACTTACTTAGTCATAAGAACTTTTTATAGAACATCAAAAACTTGTTGAACTTATATATCAAGGAACTGATACTATACCAGCATCTACTAATTTACTTCACAGGGATCTAAGGTGCCTTCAACTTTGTATTCAATTATCCCATTATTGTAGCAGTGATATTATATTTTATTCTATATCCTGTGATACAATATCTCACACTGACATTGTTCAATCTTGGAGGCAAGTACTCATGTCCCTTATTTTGAGTAATATTGCCATTATTCTATAATAGTGACATCTCAGATTTCCCATTGAATGTTAATGGGAAGAATGGGAGGAATATGCAAAAATTTGTTTAGGAAACCAATATTTTTAGGAATAATCTATTTTGTAAAGTAAGACTTACTGGTTTCAAATGCCTATAGAAGCACCCATAAAACAAGAAGAGGTAGGTATTAGAAACCAGACTCCAACAATATGCTGCTTACAAGAAGCATAATCGAAACAAAGATAAACACACAGAATTAAAATAAGGGCTAGAGCAAAAAGTATTATGATTTAGCTAAAATTTAAAAAAGAAAACTCAGGAATAACAATTATGGTCTTAGACAAAGCAAAAGCAAGAAACAAAGACCTAATTAAAACAATCAAGAAATAACAACTTGCTAAGAGGTTCTAAAGACAATGAAGACATATCAATTCTAAACAAATATGCCACAAATGACATAGCATCCAGATTATAAAAAGATAAATGATTTACAGGAGGAAGTAATAAAACTATATTAGTGGGGCACTTCAACTTTCTTCTCTTAGAACTAGACAAATTTAAGCATAAAATAAATTTAAAAGTTAAAGAAACAATAGAATATTAGAAAAGTTAGATATTATAGGCCTTTAGAGAAAATTAAATGGGAATTAAAAGATAGTATACCCTTTTCTCAGTTGTATATGGGAATTCAAAGGTATCAAAATTTAACAAACAAATTCAAAGGAATCAAAATTTAACAAATAAATACAAGAAAGCAGAAATACTAAATGCACTAAATGCACAATGCAAAAAATGATAATGCAATAATCTATGGAAATATGGACTAAAAGTAATTACAAACTAAATAGCCTAAGTCTGAAGAATAAGTAGGTCAAAGAACAGATAATAGAAACAATAATTTCATTAAAGATAATGAAACAGTGAGACAATATACCAAAATTTGTGAGATGTAGCCAAAACAGTACTTAGGGGAATTTATTCTCAAGCACTTAACATCAATAAAAAGGAGAAAGAATAGATAAATGAATAGGGCATAGAATTTTAAAAAGCTTAGATTTAAAGAAAAAAAAAACACCCCAAATAAAAACTAAAATAGAAACCCTGAAAATCAAAGGAGAGATTAATAAAATTGAAAATTAAAAAAAATCATTGACCTGAGAAGTAAAATTAGGACTTAGTTGTTAAAAAACAAATGAAATAGATAAATCATTGGTTAATTTGATTTTAAAAAGAAAGAAAACCCAAATTACCAGTATAAAAATGAAAAAAAGGTGAATGTATGACCAGGGAAGAGGAAATCAAAGCAATTATTAAAAGCTATTTTGCCCAATTATATGCCAATAAGATAAATATCTACAAAAATATAAATTTCCTCTGTTAATAGACTAGGAAATAAAAGCCTTAAATAACCTTATCTTAGAAAAAGAAATTGGGCAAGCCATAAAGGAGTTCCCTAAGGAAAAAAAATCCTCAAGATCAGATGGATTCATAAGTGAATTCTGTCAAACATTTAAAGAACAATTAATTCCAATACTGTTTATTTGAAAAAAAATAGGTAAAGAACGAGCCCTATTATATTCCTTCTGTGATACAAATATGGGGCTGATATGTAAACCAAGGAGAACAAAAACAGACAAAGAAAACTATAAATTGATGGGATTTATGCTAGGACTGCAGGACTGATTCAATATTTTAGAAGTATCCACAAAATTGACCGTGTCAATCACAAAACTAACAGAAATCCTATCATTTCATCAAAAGATTCAGTAAAGGGGGCAGCTAGGTTGTACAGTGGTTAGAGCACCAGCCCTGAAGTCCAGAGGACCTGAGTTCAAATTTGGCCTCAGATACTTAACACTTCCTAGCTGTGTGACCTTGTGCAAGTCACTTAATCCCAATTGCCTCAGGAAAAAAAAAGATGCAGTAAAAATTTCTAGCAAAATGCAATACTAATTTGTATTAGAAATACTAGAAAGCATAGGAATAAATGGAACCTCTCTTAAATTGATAGATAGTCTTCATCTAAAACTAAAAACAAAAATTATTTCTGATAGGGAAAAAAACTAGAAGCCTTCCCAATAAGATGAGGGGTGAAACAAAGATGTTCATTGTTACCATTATTATTCAATATTATTAGAAATGCTAACTATAGCAAAAAGACAGCAATACAAAATTAAGGGAATAAGAATAAGCAATGAGGAAAATAAGCTATCACTCTTTGCAGATAACATGAAGGTATAATTAGAGAACTCTAGAGAATCAGGTAAAAAAAAAACTGGTCAAAATAACTAACAACTTTAGCAGTATTGCAGGATAGTAAATAAACCCACACAAATTATTGACATTTCCATATATTACAAACCAACAGGAGGAGATAGAAAGAAAAATACTTGGGAATCTACCAGCCAAGATAAATCCAGGGAGTATATGAACACAATCACAAAATACTTTTCATACAAATAAAAACAGATCAAAACAATTAGAGAAATATTAATTGCATATATGAGTAGGCTGAGACAACATAATAAAAATGACAATTCAACTTTTTTTAATTTATTAAAGCTTTTTATTTATAGAACATATGAGTGATTTTTCTATACTGACCTTTGCAAAAATTTTTTTTGTTCCAAATTTTTTTCCTCCTTACCCCCACCCCCACCCCTAGGTGACAGGTAAATTAATACATGTTAAATATGTTAAATTATATGACAAATCCAATATATATATATGCATATATATATATATATACACATATCTATACAATTATCTTACTGCACAAGAAAAATCAGATCTAGAAAGAGGAAAAAAAAACAACTTAAGAAGGAAAACAAAATGCAAGCAAATATTTACAGAAAGCATTAAAATGCTGTGTTGTGGTCCACAGTCAGTCACATATATCCAGACAGAGGCCTGTAGGAACTATCTTCATTGCTGAACAATAGGAACTGGTTTGTATCGCCTGAATCACCTCATTGTTGAAGAGAACTATGTCCACCAGAATTGATCATCGTATATTCTTGTTGCTGTTTATGGTGATCTCCTAGTTCTGCTCATTTCACTTATCATCAGTTCATGTAGGTCTCTCCAGGCCTCTCTGAAATCTTGTTGGTCATTTCTTACAGAACAATAATATTCCTTAATATTCATATACCATAATTTATTCAGCCATTCTCCAACTGATGGGTATCAATTCAATTTCCAGTTTCTTGCCACTACAAAAAGGGCTGCCACAAACATTCTTGCACATGTGGGTCCCTTTCTCTCCTTTAAGATCTCTTGGGGATATAGGCCCAGTAGAAACACTGCTGGGTCACAGGATATGCACAGTTTGATAACTCTTTGAGCATAGTTCCAAATTGCTCTCCAGAATAGTTGGATCCATTCACAGTTCCACCAACAATGTATCAGTGTCCCAGTTTTCCCAAATCCCCTCCAACATTTGTCATTATCTTTTCCTGTCATCTTAGCCAATCTGGCAGGTGTGTAGTGGTATTTCAGAGTATGACAATTCAACCTTAATTTACTTATCTAGTACCATGCTAATCAAATTACCAAAAAATTATTTTATAAATTTAGAAAAATAATAAAATTCATCTGGAAAGACAAAAGTTCAAGAATATCAATGCTATCAATGCTAAAATGAAGACAGTTTAGTAGTACCAAATTTCAAAATATATTGCAGAACAGTAATCATAAAAACAATATAGAACTGGGCTAAGAGATAAAGTGGTACATCACTGAAGCACATTGGGTAAAAAAAAGCACATAGTAAGAAATGACTATATTATTCTAGTATTTGATAGACCCAAGGATCCAAGCTATAGGACCAAAAAGTCATCATTTCACAAAAACTGCTGTAATAATGTCAAAATGTACACATGATTTGGACATAAAAAGTGATACCATAAGCAAATTGAGGGAGCATGGGAAAATGTACTTCTTTAATCTCTGGGTAAGGGGAGAATCTATGACTAAAGAGATAGTTACAGGAAATAAAATCTGTAAGTTTGATTATATGAAATTTAAAATATTTTGAACATAAAATCAATACAGCAAAAATTAGAAGGAAGTTAAGAAACTGGGGGGAAAGGAGGAATTTACAACAAACTTGTCTGTTAAAAAGTCTCATTTCTCAAATATATGAGAAATGAGTCAAATTTATAAAAATAAAAGCCATTGCCAAGTTAATTGTCAAAGGATATGAACAAATAGTTTTCAGAAAAAGAAATCAAGACTGTTAAAAGTCATAAGAAAAAAATGCTCTAAATCACTGTTGATTAGAAGCAAACAAATTAAAACAACTTGGAGGTACTCTTCGAACCCATCAGCTGGACTAACATGAAGGAGAAGGAAAAGGACAAATGTTAGAGAGAATGTGAAAAAATAGGGACACTAATGTAATGTTTGGTGAAATTGTGCCAACTATTCTGGAGAACTTGAAATTATGCCCAAAGAGCTATAGAGCTTTGTACTGCCTTTGACAAAGCAATAATGACTACTAGGTTTGCATTTGATTGGAATTGGAAGCTAGTTGACCTGAGTTAATGAGGGTAAGAAGGTACAATAGTCATTGCAGAACAGTTAAGATTACTCAGCCATCCTGTGTTCAATATGAAATGATGCCCCAGCAATAACGAGATAGGAGGTCATATATGTACATTTAAAATAGTATATATTATATATATTCTGTATGTGTAGCTTTAGCATGTGATATTTATATGATTTATGTGTCTGATTTACTACAGCCAGTTCTAATACAGACATTATATAATATGCATTTAGGAGAATTGTCCATGACTTTGTTGTATGTTGATTAATGAATGTTTGTGCTGTTCACCTACAGAAGGTATATCTGATCACTGGGTGAGATTAGCAATGACTGCTTTAATTAACTATTTGATTAATTAGTTAATTAATTTTAAATAATTCTATGGAGGACCTTTTCTATTCAGGGTACTATGAATGTAAATACAGGACAGTTTCATCCTGGAGAAACTATGAAGCAAGACTGGTATAGTTGATGTGAATAAGGCATTAACATATTGCTAAAGCAACAAAAATAGATCCAAAATAATCATTAAATTGAAGGGGGAATAGTATATGAGGAAGAAAAAAATGGCACTCTCTCTCTCTCTCTCTTTTTTTTTTTACTAGAAATCACTTTTCCCCCCTCTTCAATTAATTAAGAATATGGGGAATTTAGAGTTATCCTACTGGCTATAACTATTGGGAATCATTAATATTTATATTTACATGGAAACTATTAATTAAGGATGGTCCTGCATTTGCTTAGATGTAAGAAATAACTTTTGAAGATTGTATCTTTTAAAAATGTTCGTAGGAATTTAGGCAACTCTTTAAAAATGAAAAGGTTTAATATGGCATAAAAAAGACAACATGGCAGAGTGGGTAGAAAACCAGGCCTGGGAATATGGAAGACTTGATTTAAATCTTGCACACACACACACACAC
>JAJPUD010000453.1:273490-284450 GCA_023553655.1 Myrmecobius fasciatus | reverse complement strand
TTTAAATTACCAGGGTTTAGCACAGTGCCTACCATATAGTCATAAATGCTTATTGGCTTATAAAACAGATACAGATCTACATTGGCAGAGGGAATTTCTTCAGTGAGGAGATACCTATATTGATGACATATCCTATTTTCAAAATGAGCAATAAACTCACCTCTTCAAATCTTCAAATTCTTTCTTATTTTCTATTAATATACAGGAATGTTAGTTAGATTGCTACAATTTAGAGTACACACAATTTTGTTTTGTTTTTACTTAACACGATTTCATATTTATATTTTCATGTAGACTCAAGGTTCACAGGCTTGTGGTTTTTCTGAGCCCTATGGTATTCCATAACATTGTTATATTTTAGTTTTGAATATCTTTTCAAAGCTACATTTCCATTCAGATGAAAAACTTCTCCAGTTTAGTATATTATGGAGACAAACCCTGCACTTGCTCCTGGAGCACAGTCAAGATGACCTTGTAGGGTTGTTTTAGCTCTGATCCCTGCTATTATAAGAGTTCTAGGAATAAACTTAATGACTGATTCTTTTACTAAGTACTAAGAGTATCATATCGGTTAACTTTTTAAATTCTTTTCAAATGTTTGTTTCTGATATTTTCTTTAACCACAGTTCTAAGATGCTGCTTTGAAAATGACTGGGATTATATTTTTATTCTTCCCAACTCCTGATGATTTCCACTGAAATTTTCCAAGTGACATTAAGAACTAGATAATGTCCAAGATAAATAGTTGTAAAGTAAATTAAAATCAACAGGTATGTGTTAGATGTGTCAAGTACTGTGCTAAGGACTTGGGGTTATGAACAGAAAAGTGAAAAGTTGTCAAAGTTATCAAGAAACTTAAAAGTTCAGCTGAGAGGAATGACATGTATAGACAATTACAAGCATACAATAAATACGAGATAGTTTTGGAGGGAAGGTACTAGCAAATGAGGGGCAATCATGGAAGATCTCAGGTAGAAGGTAGTGCTTAAGCCAAAGCTTTGAAAGATTAGGGATTCTAAAAAATAGGTACTGAGAAATAAGTGCATTCTAAGTATTAAGGATAATGTGAAGTGCATAGGCAGAAAGATAGGAGATGGAGTGTTATGTATGAAGGATATTGAAATGGAAGAATTTCCCTTTTCTATTATGTTGTTGTTCATCCTTTTTTGAAGACTAGTAACATCATGGGATGATGTCTTGACATATACTTAAATTTAAATGAGGTAGAGTTGCACAAAATTATCTCCCTCACTCCTCTTTCCAGAGTCATCAAAATTGAATGGCAAGACAAAAGTCATTGATGACTGATGATGGCTCAGAGTGAAGTAGATGACCTTGGTTTCTTCAATGTCTGACGAAGCTCTACTTGCTGCACAGCTCCACTTCAGCTGCCTTCATGGCTGCTGAAATAAATTGTTTTCATTTGTCCATTCTGTTGATGGAAAACTTCATGTTCTTGGGGGTAGATATCCTTGAGATTGAAGTTACCCTCAGCCTGGTTAAGCCATTTGCCAAAATGGTTTTCTTGGGGTATGGCCACTGGCATGCTGCAGCTTTCTTGGAGCCACAGAAGAGAGTTAGGGAAGAGGTGGACACCAAAAGTAGATGTAAAGCCCTAAAGAGGACATGGTAAACCCTACACCAGAGGTGCTAGTCCTCCCTGAACACTTCATAAACTCCAGTCTAGTATGTTTAGAAGTAATGTGTAGTAAAGCTATAAAGTTAGGTTGGAACTAGGTTGCAAAAATATTTAAGTATAGCTAAATTGCCTCATTTCACTGTTGAGGAAGCTAAACTTCTTACAAGTTAGGTAATCTGGGGGCAGCTAGGTGGTGCAGTGGATAGAGCACCAGCCCTGAAGTCAGGAGGACCTGAGTTCAAATTTGGGCTCAGACACTTAACATTCCCTAGCTGTGTGACTGTGGGCAAGTCACTTAACCCCAATTGCCTCAGTGAAAAAGAAAAAAAAAAAAAAAAGAAGTTAGGTAATCTGCCCAACGTTATATACATAGAAAATACACAGGACGTTTGTGATTTCTTTATTTCTAAATCCAGTTTTTTCTTCTCTAAGAAATAAGACTGCATAAGAAATTGTACCATGTTAGAGAAAGAAAAGGAACCTGATAATCATCTAATATGAAAGTCTTTACTTTTTAGAAGAACAATCCAGGGACTGGAGAGGTAATGATTTGTTCATGGTCATAGAACAGTTAGTGTCAGAACAGAGACCACGAGTGGCTCCCAGAAAAGTCTGATTTCTACAGCACTATTGTGATCTATCATAATAAGGCAGTAAACAGTATTTGGTTGATATAAACTTTTGCATATAGATTTGGCTATGGACTTGGAAGAAGGTTAGCATTTTTTAGGATCTTCATCCTTGTTTTAAGGTAGGGAAAAAAAAAAGCTAAAATAAGCACATTTCCTTTCAATCTGATCAATTAGATAGTAATTCATTTCAATGAAAATAACAAGTTTTAAGCATTGTCATATCTGGAGCAACTGAAGGAACACCAAAGCAGGAGGCAGCCAGTATTTCCTGATCTCTCATACCTGTTGGTAAGATGCCAGTTCTCTTCTGCAAGAAGAGGAACTTGACAGTATTTATCATGTACCCACTGTTCTATGTGAAAAGTTGAAAATTTTATACAGAAAGACATGATAGAGATCAAGGGGAAAGCAGGAAATTGCTTATTCATAAGGCATATGAGCTCAGTCCAACAGTGGTAGACTTTGGAAATAGAATTGTTTCCCAGGTGTTCTTCATGAGTAACAATGATGAGTCTGGGTTGAGATTAAGGCTTCTGAAGAGCTGACTTCTGGGAAATTAGGGAGCATAGGTTGGAGTATTCACAGTTGTAAGAACACTGCTCTATCCCTCCTTCCCTTCCAACATCAGCTCTGCAAATAGGTCTTTGAAAAACAAGTGAATACCACAATAGGCTATTTTCTTTCCATTAAAATTAATTTTTTTTCATTTGCCTGGTTGTCTCATTTTTCACTTTCCTGAATTTCACAGGACCTACACCCCTAAGACAAAAGCTTCCTCTTTAATTCTTATTAAATCTACAAGCATTTAGCAGTTATGTCACAACTGTCAGCAGATAATCACCATTCTACACTGTTCTGGAGGTGACAAAGTTTCTCCAGCCAGAGGGGCAAGATTTTTGCTAATGGAGTAACTATTTCTTCCATGTACCTAATAATGGGGGAAGATTCATTTTTCTATTAGTCCCAGAATTCCTTAGAACACGATCTAATTTAAATGATTTGCAATTAGAAAAGTTATTTAGAAAGGGAAAAATATATCTTAAATGAAATTTCTACCTTCCTCCAAAGGCTAGTTGTGAGGAGAATGTTTTGCATATTAGAATGCTATATGAATGTGAGCTATTGTATTTTTTTTTTTACAAAGGATGCTCTGGGAAACTTAGCCTGTCTGGGTCTTCTTTCAAGGGAAAAAAAAAATGTGCTTCACATGCCCAGTAGCTGTTGTTTCCACATCAACAGACTTGTCACTTGAAAAACTGGGCGTGATTGTTTTATGACTTGCTGGTCTATACTGGATTGGAATTGTTCTTTTTCTTATTTAAATTCAGAGCTGTGAGGAAGAATGGTGAGAAAATGGCTTTTTTTTTTTTCATATTAAACATGCATTTTTTTCAGCATTCTTTAATTTCAAATGACAAAGATCAATTGTGACACTTATTCCATTCAACCTCACTTGCACAGATTCATAATTAAGAATGTTTTTTACCTGAGGCAAAAACAAATGGGGAGTGGGAAGTGTTGAGTGAGGGGGGAAACAATCTGTTAGAGACATCAGTTAACACAGAGGAAAATTCACCATGTAATTGAGGAAATGGTAAGAGAACCCTCTTGAGAGAGGGGAATCATGGCAATGTGACTATAGGAGCAGTGGCCAGGTGTTGGGGATTGTGCCGGAGACTACACCTGCCCTCCAAGATGTCAGATATCAGCATCCCATGGACTTTTGAATGCTCTGAATAAAGTCTTCCTTTTTGTTTCCAGGAAGAACTTTCCAGTTCATTCAGTGAATACTTTTACATTTTCCTGATTCTTTATTATTGCTGTGTTTTGGGATATTACAAACTTTATTCTGACTAGACCTCTTCTTTAGCCAGAAAAAAAGGCTGATAACAGGGATCCATAGATAGAGAATAACCACTAACCCCACCTGCAGTTCCCCCATTTCTCCTTTCTCTTTGATGAGGTATGGTTAGTCATGAGCTTGTGACCTTGAATGTAGGAAAATGATAATTCTGGAGGATGAGAATGGGAGAAGGAAGGAAAAGCTTGCTTAATAAGGCAAAGTGATAGAAAATAAGATTGACTCATTTTTCAAGGATATTGAAAAAAAGAAATAAAACTAGCTAGTGGTAGAGTGAAGAAAAACAATAAGTAGACAATTTATTAATAAGTTACTATGTCCCAGGCATTGTGCTAAGTGCTGGGATATAAATAAAGTAAATAATAATTTCTGCTCTCAAGAAGTTTACAATCTAATGGGGAAAACAGCAAATAAACAACCATTTACAAACAAGATGTAGAATGAATTGGAAATAGTCAAGAGAGGGAAGTCAATAAAAATGAGAAGGGCTTGTTGGAAAAAGAAGGTCTTAGCTGAGACTTAAAAGGAGCCAGAGAATCCAGGAGGTGAAGTTCCAGGCATAAGGAGTAGCTAGGAGAAATGTCTAGAATTGGGGATAGAGGTGCAGAGTTACCTGTGAGGAATAAGAAAGGGACCAATGTCATTGGATTGCAAATTACTGGAGGAGTAAAATATAAGAAGACTAGAAAAGTAGGAGAGCAGACTTTGAAGAGATTTAAAAGTTAAACAGAGAACTTTAGATTTCATTCTTTTGTTTCATAATTGCTTCTCATTCTAAGACTTTGATCTATGCCTCCTGAACATGAATAGTCTCAGAAACAAGGGGAAATGAATAGCATATTGATTACGATTCTTTGCATATGCAAGTGGCACTCCTACATCCCATCAGTATTATAGGATAACATAGCTAATAATAGCTAACAGATACATAAAGCATTTAAGGTTTGCAAAGCTTTTCATTGTATCTTATCTCATTTTGTCTTCACAACAATTGTGGGAGATGAGTGCTATAATTATTGTCATTTTACAGATGTAAAATGGGTTAGATGGAGGTTAAACAACTCATTCAGGTTCACATACCTAGTAAGTGCCTAAAAAAGAATCCCCACTCTGATTCTAAGTTCAACAAGCTATTACTGAACTAGCTATGTCTGGAATCTTAGATCTAGAACTGAAAAGGATGTTAAAAGCCATCTGGTCAAATCCACTCATTTGAGTTTATTTCTTAAATTATTTTTTTCAATCAACAAAAATCTACCTTCTCCACCTCCCATTTCTCCTTCCTCCTTCACAGAGAAAGAAAAACAAAATCCTTGTTATAAATATGTATAGTCAAGCAACATAAACTCTCACACTGGTCATGCCCAAATCCACTAATTACTTGGGTAGTCCAATGATCCTCTATTAAGAAGTGAGTAGCAATGTTTCATTAAAAGTCCTCTGAAATTGCAGTTCATCATTGCACTGATCAGAGTTTCTATGTCTTTCAAAGTTGTTTCTTTTTACATTATTGTTATTGTATAAACTGTTCTCTTGTTCACTCTGCATCAGGATATAAAAATTGTTCCAGGTTTTTAGGAAATAATCCCTTTTGTTTTTCTTATGGCACAAAATATTAAATCACATTCATATAATGCTTTTCTAAATGATGGTTATAATTTATTAGAGTTTGTTTTGCTTAGGACTAGTCTGTCCTTTAGCCCACATCCTCCCTCTTAATCTTCTTTTTCTTTTCTCTTCTTCCCTACCTTCACCTTATAGAATGAAATATATTTCTATATTCATCTCTGTCTCTCTCTGTCTCTGTCTTTTTGTTTGCCTGTCTCTGTTTCTTTGTCTGTAAACTTCATGGTGTTTGGAGTCTGGATTTGAAACCCCATTACATACCCATCAGAACCACAAAGTTAATTCTTGCTCTTAAACTTTTTTCTTACTCACTAAACTGCTTAGTACCCATGACCATCCTCACCCTGTAGTGACAGCTCTGAGTTCAGTTTCTGCCCATCCTGGATCTGTGATCTAGAATTGAATAATGAGCAATAGAAGTGCTAATTGGCACCTGTTCTTGTACCCTACCTAAGGTCAGACTCCTCATTGTGAGTCTGGGTCCCCTTCTTGTTCTAGTGTATAGCCTTTTTTTTTCTATTAGCATGTTCCACTGAGCTGTTTTTGAATACATTTTATACTTAGTGTGCATAGACCTCTCTATTTCCCTTTGCTGATTTCAGCTAAAAAAAATGATCCACTGTGATTTTTCTTTTCATTTCATGGTCAAAATTCAGCCTTGTACATTTTCTAATTCCATGTGTAAGAGTAAAACAGTTGAAGAAACTGACTTCTAGAGGTTAACAGGGATTCTTTAAAGTTGTAAGTGGCACATTTGGGATTCACGTATTTGGTAAGACTAACCTGATCATTGGAAATGACCTGTCTGCCTCCAAATACTTCACCTGCTTGAGATAATTCTAACAGAGTACAAAAGTGTTGTTTTTTTTTTTCTGGAATTACGAAGAAAGTTTAAGATGATATTACATATAGGAGAAATAGAAAATACCCTGAGTAAGGCTATTTGAATGGTTTATACTAATCTAAGATGCAAATGATTGATATTAGGTTATTTGTGTTCTCTAAGATAGATAAGGAAGAAAGTTATTTGAGGTACTATTGAGGAAGAGAATCTCAAGATGAGGTTTGTAGAAGAGGCAAAAGAAAATGAACTTGAGGTTCTTCCATTTTCACTTTTATTGGACCTCTTTTTATAGTAAGCTCTCTTAGTATAAAAACTCCATCCCTTGATGCAGGTCAACAATTCCTCCATAACACATACAGTTGTCCAGGCATACCAAAATGTTAAATCACTTGTTCATGTTCACATAACTAAAATGCATTAAGTCAGAATATAAATTCAAATGTTCATTACTCCAAGGTCAGCTTTTTACCTAGTGGGCTATACTGCCTATTTACTCATCTAAAGGTCTTTTAATTTAGGATTTAGGCTTGCATGATACATTGTTCTGACTTGAAAATGTCAATTGCCCCTCCCTATAAGGGAGAAAATGCTTGTTTTGAAGAACTGAAATTCTTTCTGTTGTAGATCATCCCCTAACTAATGCAGCACCACTCACAGGATATAACACTCAATTCAATCATATTGCTTCAGGTTCATGGTCATTCTCTACCTGGCTATCTCTCAAGTATATATTTCAATTCCCTCAAAGATATGTATGATTGAACCAAAAGTACCATTACAGAAAGATAGTGCACTCTCAAGACCAGAGTCCTCAAGTTTGGTACCTTGTATTCTTCTGTACTTGACAAAAGGCCATGCATAATGTTTATTAAAAGTTTAGAGTTTATAGTGTACTTGAAATGCAGAAAGATTTGCTGAAATGGAAATAAGTTGTCAGTACACACTATTCTGGAAAGAAATGTTTGAGATGATAACTTCTTCAATATAGCTGAGTCAAACGAAAAACAGGACATGGTTAAAAAAAAAAAAGGAAACAAATTGAGTTGTTGCAGGCTGGCTGGAAATTTAAGACTAGAACTAAATGAAAAGGGAATTGGATTTCTAGTAGTGCCTTTTCTATGCTTCTTATTAATTCTATGTCCTTGGACAAGTCCCTTAATTTTCTGAATGTTAATCTCTTCATCTATAAAATGGGGTTAATTATACTGATACCATGTCCTGGGTAGCTATGATAAAAGTTCTTTGTAAATCTTAAGCCAGTTATGGTGATGATGATTGACAATAAATATATTATTATTATTATTATTATTATCAACAATAAACATTCACTGAAGACCCATTACCTACTTGCATTACACTATGCTCTTTGTTCAGATGCCAAAGAGAAGATGAAAAGAAAAACCATAGAAGGGAGGGATTCTCTTCCTTATATACTTTTATCAATGTCAATCATTTGATTCTTTAACCCTCTGAGATGGCCTTTACATTATTGCCTTGTATTCATATTTAGTTTTTAATATAGGCATAACTTGGAAACTCAGAGAATAAACCCCCTCAAAGTAGAAACTTGATTCTTTTTTTGAAAACCATCCCATAGTTGTTAGTGCCATCTCCTTTCCATTTAGTCTGTATTCCTTTTAAGTATTTTAACTTATATATGTCCCTCATTAGAATGTAAACTCTTTTTTTAAATTTTTTTTTATTTTATTTGCATAACATATGTGTGGGTAATTCTTCAACAATAACCCTTACATAGCTTTCTGTTACAAATTTTTCCCCCCAACTCCCCACCCCTCCCCTAGATGGCAGGATATCCACTACATGTTAATTATGTTAAAATATTGGCAAATTGAATATATGTATACATATTTCCAAACGTATCATTGTTGTGCAAGAAAAATCTTATCTACACAAACGATATATCAGATAAAGGAAACACAATGTAAGCAAACATCAATCAAGGAGTATGAGAATGTTATGTTGTGGTCCACATTTCACATCCCTCTCTCTGGGTGTATATGGCTTTCTTCAGTGAACAATTAGAGGTGGTTTGAAACATTTCATTGTTGAAGAGAGCCATGTCCATCAGAATTGAACGTCATATAGTACTGTTGTTGCCATGTATAATGATCTCCTGGTTCTGCTCATTTCACTCAGCATCAGTTCATGTAAGTCTCTCCAGGCCTCTCTGAAATCATCTTGCTGGTCATTTCTTACAGAACAATAATATTCCATAATATTCATATACCATAATTTATTCAGCCATTCTCCAATTGAAGGGCATCTAGAATGTAAACTCTTTGCCAGAAAGAACTTTTTTTTTTTTTTTTGGATCTGTGGCTAGGGAAAGATTCATGATCAAACTAAGGATAAATAGAATCAAAGAAGATAAGATGGATAATTTTTATTTTATAAAATTCCATATAAACAGAATTACTACAATTAAAATTAAAAGGGAACCAAGTAATTAAAAATCCCCCAATAACTTAGCAGCAGATTTCTTTGACAAACATTTTAAATACAAAATACCGAAGAAACTGATTCAAGTTAATAAGAGTAAAAGTCATTCTCCAATAGCTATATTGTCAAAAGATGTGAATATCCAACTTTCAAAGGAGCAGGTACAAACTAGAAAAGACACGTTTAAAAAATGTTCCAAATCGCTAATAATCAGAGAAGTTCTACCTCACACCAATCAGGTTGGCAAAAATAACAAAAGAGGAAAATGGCAAAGAATAAAGAGACTATGGGAAATGAACACAATAATGTACTATTAGTACAGTTGTAGATTTAGGACAATTTAGGATGATGTCAAAAAAATCTTTACAGTCTAAATTCTTTGCCACAGCAAGATTATTATAGGCCTCACTACTCTAAAGAGATCAAGGAAGGAAGAGAAGGACAAAAATATTTAGCAGTTATTATCATAGTAGTTCCAGTCAAGAAACTACAAGACTGCCCATTTGTTGAGAAATAATTAAACAAATTAAACAAACATTACTGTGCCACAAGAAATGTTGAAATAAACAGTTTCATAAGAAACTGGGAAGACCTCAATGAATTAATGTAGAGTAGAATCAGGAAAACAATTTATACAGTGTCAAAAACATTTAAAATAAAAACAACTTTGAAAGTACTTACAGTGCAATGATGAACTACAATTCCAGAAGATAAGAGTCAGAGACAAAATGGACTCAAGATGTATGAGGAAACCTACATTTTTGGGCAAAGCTAAGATAGGAATTTTCTTTGCTGGACAGTGCTTGTTTGTTATGATGGTTTTATTTCTTTTTCTTTCTTATTTATTTGAAATTTGGAGGGGAAGTAAAAAGGAGAGATAATAAACATTTGTTAAGATTAATGTAGATATATATTAAAAACCTGTAAGCTACTAGAGGGAAGAGACTGTTTTTTTTTTTCTTGAATCACCAGCAATTGCATGATACCTAGCATACAGTAAATGCCCAATACATTCTTTCTCCCTCCCTCTCTCTCTCTCACCCCCTCCCTCCCTCTCTCTCCCTCTGTCTCTCCCTCTTCCTCTCCCTCCCTCTCTCCCTCTTCCTTTCCCTTTCTCTCTCCCTCTCTCTCTTTCTTCTTTTCATCCTCTTCCTCCCACCCTCCCTTTCTCTCTCCGTCTCTCTGTGTGTCTCTCTCTCTTTGTGTCTCTGTGTCTGTCTCTCTCTTTCTCTCTCCCTCTTCTATTCACTAGATTATTTGGGCAAAAAGCAATTCCATAATAACATGAAATGTCAAATGTCAACATAATCGTAACCATGAAGACCAGGCATAACATAATTTTAAATTCTTACCTACCAAATCTTTTTCATGTTATTGAAGGCAACCTGGTTTAGGAAAAAATGCATTGTATTTGGAGTTGCAAGACTTAGGTACTGATCTTGATTCTGTCACTTAGGAGTTTTGTGAATTTGGGTCACTTGTTCTTTTTTAACATAAGATTACTCAATTATAAAATACTAATATTCATCCTACTTAGTAATTCTGAGGCCTTGGTGACATAATGCCTGTGAAAGTTATTCGTTAATTATCAAGAGATACATCAAATAAAGAGATTTATTATCTGGCAACCAGATGCTAAAGTGCAATGCTACTTATAATTAATATATTTTGTGGAATGGGACAGACCTTAAAGGCCAAGTCACCAAGAGGCACCCTCAATAGTGAATAGAAAGGAGTCTGATTTGGAGTCAGAAGACCCGAATATGTTATAAACTGATGCAAAAGGAAATGAATAGAATGTGGAGATCATTGTAAATAGTGAGAGCAATATTATATATGATCAACTGAATGATTTAGCTATTCTAATCAATGCAGTGATCCAATATAATTCCAAAGAA
>JAJPUD010000453.1:231244-273090 GCA_023553655.1 Myrmecobius fasciatus | reverse complement strand
AATGAAAAATGGTATCCAAATCTAGAGACACAACTGATAAACTCTGAATGCACATTGGAGCATACTTTTTCTACTTACTTTATTTTTCTTGACTTTTTTTTTTGCAACATGGCTAATATGGATGATTTTATTTTATTTATTTTTTTTGTTTACTGTTCCTTTTTTATTTTTTTAATAAAGCTTTTTATTTACAAAACATATGAGTGATTTTTCTACATTGACCTTTGCAAAAAAACTTTTTTTTCCCCAAGCTTTTCCCCTCCTTCCCCCCACCCCTCGCCCCTAGATGACAGGTAATCTAATACATGCTAAATAGGATAAATTATATGACAAAATACAATACATGTATACATATCTATACAGTTATCTTACTGCATAAGAAACATCCGATCTAGAAAGAGAAGAAAAAACAACCTAAGAAGGAAAACAAAATGCATGGAAATATTCATAGAAAGCGTTAAAATGCTGTGTTGTGGTTCACACTCAGTTCCCACAGGCCTCTCTCTGGACGTATATGACTATGTTCATTGTTGAACAATAGGAACTGGTTTGAATCACATCATTGTTGAAGAGAACCATGTCCATCAAAATTGATCATCGTGTAGTCTTGTTGCTGTGTATAATGTTCTCCTGGTTCTGCTGATTTCACTCAGCATCAGTTCATGCAAGTCTCTCCAATCCTCTCTGAAATCCTCCTGTTGGTCGTTTCTTACAGAACAATAATATTCTATAACATTCATATACCATAATTTATTCAGCCATTCTCCAATTGATGGGCATCTTTTCAATTTCCAGTTTCTTGCCACTACAAAAAGGGCTGCCACAAACATTTTTGCACATGTGGGTCCCTTTCCCTCCTTTAAAATCTCTTTTGGATATAGGCCCAGTAGAAACACTGCTGGGTCAAAGGGTATGCACAGCTTGATAACTTTTTGAGCATAGTTCCAAATTGCTCTCCATAATGGTTGGATCCGTTCACAGTTCCACCAACATATGGATGATTTTAAATGTGTAGATACTTGGTATATTGCTTTCCTTCTCAATGGATTAGGGGAGGGGCTTGAGGAATTTGGAATTCAAAATTTGTTTTAAATGTATTTTAAAATAAAGTATATTTTAAAAGGAAAAAGAAAGACCTGAGTTTGAATCCTATCTGAGATATTTAGCAGTGGGACTCTGGGCAAGGTACAGCTTCTCAACCTCAGCTGTCTTATCTATAAAATGGGGATAATAATTTCTATGACAATTATATTTAGGTAGGTATTTTTAGGATGAAATGAATTTATATATTCAAAGAGCTTTGAAAATCTTAACATAGTATATAAATACCAATATTACTAGTATTTGGGTAAGCTCTCCAAACTTAAGGTTTAGTCTACTCAGGAACAAAAGGGTGTCATGGCGGATCAGTTTGTGAAACAAATGGAGGTGTACTGTGATGTACAGAATAAGTTCCCTTAAGAATACTAGCAAAACAAAAACAATCTGAAAACTCCAGAAATAGCATAAATATTTTTGAAATTACTTGGGAAATCACAGAACAAATACCACCACCACAGAACAATACCACTCAGTTCAGTCCATAGAGGTACCAAAAGAGAGAAGTAGCAGGGAAACTGATCCTGGAAAATGGGAGGAAAAGAGAAACAGGTCCCCATGATTTGCCCAAATTGGCCATTAGTTTCTGTGCTGTGACATATTCTCTATATAACTGTTAGTCGTTTCTTCAACTGCCAGTTGTGCTTGAAATGTTTTCACATAATGAGGAAGGATGTTCTAAAAGGCAAAAATTATTTCCATTTCAAAGCAGCTTGATCATTCATTGGTCTGGACAGGAGCAATCTTCCAAGGACAAGGCTTCTCTTCTTGATGCTTCTCTCTCTCTTTCTGCTAGATCCTCCAATTTGTCAGTTTTCAGACTTCCAGTAGGTTGCTCCTTAAGATGACTTTTTCCCTCAGAGAAATCCAAAGCTATGCAGTACATAATTATCAGAATTCTGATGTGTTTCTGATATTCTATTGGCCAGGAAAGCATACATGAGGGAGTGGAGAGTGGGTAGCTTGCATTCAAAGACAGCTTGGTAGAAAATAGATGTACTTTCTGAGATATGTATCATTTCATATTTGAGCAGCAGTAATGCTCTGAAATCATCCCTGTCTCTCTACACTCCCACAGGCATGGGGAAGAGTAAAAGAGAAGAAAGCAAGCATTTATTAAGCACCTGTTATGTGCTAATTTCTGTGCTGAGTGCTTCACAAATATTTTATTTGATCTTCACAAAAACCCTAGGAGGTAGGTACTATATTATCCCTATTTTAAAGTGGAGGAAAATTAAGTTATTTGCCTAGAGTCACAAAACTAGTAAATTACATTGTAGTAAAATACTAAATTATTTGGTAAATAATCATGTAGATAATAAGTAATTATGAGGCTGAATTTGAATTCAGGTGTTCCAAAATCTAGATACAGGCTCTATCTATCCACCATACTATGTAGCTGGATAGCTATATGGTTAATAGAGTGATAAGATGGTTAATAAGACAGTCCCTCAAAAAGCATTTATTTATCACTTATTTTGTGCTAGGTACTATTCTAAGTACTGGTAATACAAAGAAAGGCAATAACTGTCCCTGCTTTTAAGAAGATTACATTCTAATGAGGAAATATAAATAAGTAGAGACAAGATACATACAGAGTAGATGGGAGATATCCTCAGAGGGAAAAGTTTTAGTAGCTAAGGAACCTTAGAAATTACTCCTTAAGAAGGCTGTATTTGAGCTAAGTGTTGAAGAGAGCCAAGATTCTAAAAGGCAGAGATAGGAAGGAACAACATTGAAGCCCAAGTGGCAGTCAGTACAAAAGCAGGAATATGGGGCATGGAAGGTAGTATGTTGTATGAGGAACAGCAAAGAAGCTAGAATAACTCGATCAGATAATGCAAGGAGAGACAGTAAAGAGGAAGAAAATTGAAAAGGTAAGAAGGGGCCAAAAAAAGTCTCATCCAAAAAACATATACCTAAAAAGAAACTGGAGATATTGGAGTGAACTACAGACTCTTTCAAGTGACATTCAAAGACCAGCTCATGACCTAACTCCTTGAAGCTGTCTCTGATCCCTCTTTTTCTTTCTTTTTTATTAAAGCTTTTTATTTTCAAAACATATATGCATGCATAATGTTTCAACATTAACCTTTGCAAAACCTTGTGTTCCAAATTTCCCCCCTTCCTCCATCCCCTACCCTAGATGGCAAATAATCTAATATATATTAAGCATGTTAAAATGTTATATCCAATATATGTAAACATATTTATACACTTATGTTGCACAAGAAAAATCAGATCAAAAAAAGAAGCAAATGAGAAAGAAAACAAACAAACAAACAAACAAACAAAAAAAACAACAAAAAGGGTGAAATTGCTATGTTGTGATCCAGACTCAGTTCCCACAGTTTTCTTCCTGGATGTAGATGGATCTCTTCATCACAAGATCATTGGAACTGGCCCCAATCATCTCATTGTTGGAAAGAGTTACATCTATCAGAATTGCTTATCATACTATCTTTTTGTTGCTGTGTACAATATTCTCTTGGTTCCTCTCACTTCACTTACCATCAGTTCATAGAAGTCTCTCCAAGCCTTTCTGAAATCATCTTGCTGATCATTTCTTATAGAACAATAATATTCCACAACATTCACCCACCTGATCCCTCTCTTTCAATGTGAGTACTCTTACTGTTTGTATAAACCACAAATCATCCATATTTTCATAGCCTGTGTTATTTTTGTTCAAGTCCTTTCATGAAGGATCAGGCCAATGTGTAGTTAGCCTTCCTTTATTCGTTTTTACCTTCTGCAGCACTTAAACAGTTCATCTATCAGCCCATCTATCTTACTACATTACACTTCCTTTTCTGAACATATATTGTTCTTATTCTAAAATAACCTTTATTGATACCTTTTGCTTTTACATTACAATTATTTCTCCCTATACCTTCTGCCAATCCACTGAGCTCTTCTTATTGCAATAGACAACAAAAATGTCATTAAATAGAACAACCAATTGATTGTATTTACAACATTTTTAATTGAATATTCCCCACGTTCCCTAGTCAAAGAAGAGTGTCTATCTTCTGAGATAAAGATTGGTCATTTTTATGACTCAAAATTTGCATTTTTTAGGGTTCTTATTTGTATTTTTTGATCATTTAGTATATTGGTCTACTAGTCATTTATTCAGAATTCTGCCTAAGTTTATGCTAGTCTCCCCATGTTTCTGAAAATTCCTCATATCCATCACTTTGAAAAGCACAACAATATGCATTGATGACAATTTGTTCAATCATCCTCAAAATTTAACTACCAGAATAAATACTGCTGTGAATATTTTGGTATAAGTTGAATCATTCTATTCTTGACTTTCTTGGAGTATATTCCCAGTAATGATATTCATTTGTATATTTAACTGATGATTTTTTTGTGTCTTTATCTCAAAACTAAGGCAAATGATGTAATTAGAGAAGAATATGACAGAATGTAATTATACAATAACTTCCAAACAAGCATGGCATTAGGTTATATAACTTATGCACATAAGTTAATCAATAAAAAGCCATGGTAACCTAACTTCTAATGTACTAATATTCACAGTTGCATTAACTGGCACAAAATTACATATAATCCTATCCTCTAGTTGTTTTATATGTACTAGCTTTGAGTCTCCAACTGAACCATAAACTGAGGATTCTGAAGTCGCTGTGTAGTATAGGACATGCTATATTTGGAGTCAGGAAATCTTACTGCTATTTACTTCATGTATAACCTTGAATAGGTTAATTTATTCCTCTCAGTTCTGATTTCATCATCTATAAAATGAAAGGGTTGGATTAGGCATTTTTATTTCCTTTCAAGCTCTAAATTTATGATAGTATAACCACCTAGAATATTTTTCTTGTTTTTCCCAAACAAATCTTTCCATGCTGTCAGAAAGATGTTATGTGCTTGATGATTACATCTCAGTTTCTTGAATAATTGAGTCTAAAAGAGGTATTTAAATGAATTTAAATAAATAGTTTCTACTAAGATACTCAGATCTATAGTGTGTAGTTGTTTCTTTTTCCTTGTATTGCTGACTATTCAAAACTTCCATTTCAAAGAACAGGAGAATCCTTTCATAGATTCTAACCTGTAATACAATAAGATAAAATGACATGTAATTAATTACTATATGCCTTATCATCTACCAGGTATAATATTAGGCATGGGGAACACTGAGACAAAATGAAAATTTCTATTTTATTTAATAATGATGGCTAAATAGTTATTATTTATGAATCCTAAATAAAGCTCAGGCTATGTTTATGTTTCAAGTTAATCCAAAGCAAGTAACACCATGAGTAGTGAAAATCCAAGTTTTGGAACATTGTGCTAGCCTGTATGATTTTCTTTTTAAATTTTCCCTGTGAATATTTAGTATGTCACTCATGTTAAAAAAAATGCTTATCTTGCAAATGCATATCAATGGTGCATAGTGAATTTGGTTCTAGAGATGATGAAGTCTACAATATTGTAGAACAGCTATCAAATTTGACCCCAGTGTAGTTGCTGCAAAACTCCTAAATATTGCCAGAACCAGATTAAAATGCAATTGGTCAATATTTGGTCAATATTTAACAAAATAAATAGGAATACAGTGCAATATAAATAATGTTAATTTGTGACTTTTTTTTTAGAATTTCTTTTTTTAATTAAAGCTTCTCATTTGCAAAACATATGTATGGGTAATTTTTCAACATTGACCCTTGCAAAGCTTTCTGTTACAAATTTTCCCCCCAACCCCCACCCCTCCCCTAGATGGCAGGATGTCTACTATATGTTTATTATGTTAAAATACTTGACAAATGGAATATGTGAACATATATTTATACTGTTATCTTGGTGTGCAAGAAAAATTGGATCTACAAAGAAAAAAAATCTGAGAAGGAAAACATAATGCAAGTAAACATCAATAGAGAGCATGAAAATGTTATGTTGTGGTCCACATTCATATCCCTCCCTCTGGGTATATATGGCTTTCCCTATCACTGAACAATTGGAATGGGTTTGTAACATCTCATTGTTGAAGAGAGCCATGTCCTTCAGAATTGATCATCATATAGTCTTATTGTTGCCATATATAATGATCTCCTGGTTCTGCTGATTTCACTCAGCATCAGTTCATGCAAGTCTCTTCAGGCCTCTCTGAAATCATGCTTCTGGTCATTTCTTACAGAACAATAATATTCCATGACATTCATATACCATAGTTTATTCAGCCATTCTCCAGTTGATGGGCATCCATTCAGTTTCCAGTTTCTAGCTACTACAAAAAGGGCTGCCACAAACATTTTTGCACATGTGGGGCCCTTTCCTTTCTTTAAGATCTCTTTGGGATATAAGCCCAATAGAAACACTGCTGGGTCAAAGGATATGCACAGTTTGATAACTTTTTGAGCATAGTTCCAAATAACTCTTTAGAATGGTTGGATCCATTCACAGTTCCACCAACAATGTATCAGTGTCCCAGTTTTCCCACATCCCCTCCAAGATTCGTCATTATCTTTTCCTGTCATCTTAGCCAATCTGACAGGTGTGTAGTGGTACCTCAGAGTTGTCTTAATTTGCATTTCTCTGATCAATAGTGATTTGGAGCAACTTTTCATATGACTAGAAATAATTTTAATTTCATCATGTGAAAATTGTCTTTTCATATCCTTTGAGCATTTATCGACTGGAGAGTGGCTTGAATTCTTATAAATATGAGACAATTCTCTATATATTTTAGAAATGAGGCCTTTATCAGAACCCTTAAATGTAAAGATGATTTCCCAATTCATTCCTTTCCTCCTAATCTTGTCTACATTAGTTTTGTTTGTACAAAACCTTTTTAACTTAATATAGTCAAAATTATCTATCTGGTGTTTAATTAAGAGTTCCAATTCTTCTTTGGACATAAATTCCTTCCTTCTCCACAGGTCTGAGAGGCAAACTATCCTATGTTCCTCTAATTTGCTTATAATATCACTCTTTATGTCTAAATCATGAATTCATTTAGATCTTATCGTGGTATGTGGTGTTAGGTGTGGTTCAAGCCCTAATTTCTTCCATACTAGTTTTCAATTTTCCCAGCAGTTTTTGTCGAATAGTGAGTACTTATCCCCAAAGCTGGGGTCTTTGGGTTTATCAAACACTAGATTGCTATAGTTATTGCTTAGTTTGTTCTGTGATCTTAACCTATTCCACTAATTGACTACTCTATTTTTAAGCCAGGACCAAATGTTTTTGATGACTGCTGCTTTATAATATAATTTTAGATTTAGTACAGCAAGGCCACCTTCATCAGCCTTTTTTTTCATTAATTCCCTTGAAATTCTTGTCCTTTTGTTCTTCCAGGTGAACTTTGCTACTATTTTTTCTAGATCTGTAAAATAATTTCTTGGGAGTTTGATTGGTATGGCACTAAATAAGTAAATTAGTTTGGATAATATTGTTATTTTTATTATTTTTGGCTAGCCTGTATGTTAAATGAACCACATCATACCACAAAGTATTGTGTCTGTCCCTTGATAATCAGAATTACTTGGCATTTACATAATGTCTTAAAGTTTGAAAAGCTATCTATTATATGCATTGTCTCCATTCTCATATTAGCGATATGAAGTAGGTACTATAGATATTAGTAACCCCATTTTACAGATGGAACAACTGAGGCTTGGAGAGGCTAATTGACTTATTCATTGTCACATAGGCCTATGTTCAAAACTCTTACTAGTGATCAAGTTGCTTTTCTAGACAAAGTAGAGTTTGGGTCCAACAAACTGTCATAATTAAAGTATTGATTAAATGCCTTATTTTGGAGTGTCTTAGAACCGACAATGAGGGACATTGATGCATTTTCCTTTCATTAGTAACTTGCATTCAAAGACATTCAATACCATAAATAATGACAAACAGTAAAATTAAAGCCTGTACATATTCTTTAAAAAGTGGGCGGGATTACTTCTGATTATGGTGATTATCCTCATTTTCTCTACCCCTATTATTTTCTCATCACTAACATAATAAGACTGACTTAGGTGACATGTGAGGAAAGAAATCCTTCCCCATCAGCACCAAAATGTTTCAGGGAGCTGAAAATGATCTCAGGAACAGCTGGAAAATGTTCCGCTTCCATATAGGCCAAAGTTCCTGATGGGACTATGGATAATTCATTAAAAACAGCAGCCAAGTCATGTCTGTGGTCTGACAGAAAGTATTTAAAAAATAACTTGTAGATTTATCTCCTTTCTTTCTTCTCCTAGGCCCGCTAACATTCAAATGATCTCCTCTGGATCTTGCAGGTCCAGCCTTAATGAGAATAATGGGGTGATATTGATCTCTCCATTCACCTGAATATTTGCCTATAAACTTTGGCACCTCTCTTTATATGCATGTTTTTTTTTTCTTTTCTGAATATCACTTGCAGAAGGAATGAAATAACACACAAATAAATGAACTGACCCAGGAAAATCAGAGTCCCCCAGAGTAAGCCAGAAGCTTCACTATTTTTTTTCTTTCTGTGTGAAAACTCAAAAACCTTGCTTCAAAGCTGATCACACCAAATTAACTTCTTCCTTTTTTTTTCCTCTGCTGAAATCCCAAAGAGGATTACCTAGAGGACAAGTGTATTTTACTTTATATATTATGTATATTTATATTCAATTAATATTTTATTTTTTCCACTTACATGTAAAATCAATTTTAGCATTTTTTTTTAAAAATTAGAGTTCCAAATTCTGTCCCTCTCCTCCCTAGTTATTGAAAAGGCAAGGAATTTGATATAGATTAGATATGTGTAGTCATACAAAACATATTAGCATATTAGTCATGTTTCAAAAGAAAACACAAACCCCACAAAATGTGAAAAAAATAGTATGCTTCAACCTGCATTCAGACTTCACCAGTTCTTTCTCTGGAGGTGGATATGATTTTTCATCATTTGGAATTGTCTTGGATTTTTGTATTGTTAAGAATAGCTAAGATGTTTATTGTTCGCCATTATACAATATTGGTGTTAATGTATACAATGTTCTCTGGTTCTGCTCACTTCATTTTGCATCATCTTTCCAGGTTTTTTTGAAAGCATCCTGCTTATCATTCCATATAGTACAATAGTATTCCATCCCAACCAAATACCATAGATTGTTCAGTCATTTCCCAATTGAAGAGCAACCTCTCAATCTCCAATTCTTTGCCACCAAAAGAAAAGAGCTGTTATAAATATTCTTTGTACATATAAGTCCTTTTCCTTTTTTAAAAATGTCATTGCTAGGTCAGTTTTATAATCCTTTGTGTACAGTTCCAAATTGTTTTCCAGAATGGTGGAATCAGGGGCAGTTAGGTAACACAATGGAGAGAGGCCCTAGACTAAGAAGAATCTGAGATCAAATCTGGTCACAGATCTGGCCTTTTTTATTTTCTTAGAAATCTTCATTGTCTTTTTGATAGAAAAATGTTCAATTACTTTCATATGTCAAATTTTATCCAATCATTTCCCAATTGATGGGATCCAATTTGTTTCCTTTTTCCATAAACATTTTTGTATGTATGGAAACTTTTCCCATGTCTTTAACTCCTGTGGGGGTAGATCAGAATATTAATTTATAGCAGCTTTCCTCTGATGATTCTGTTGCAATAGATATTTTGCCACTCAGAACGCTGCATTCTACAATTTTTCTAGATAATAGATAACTGTTCAAAATAAGTTAGAAAAATAGGCTTAATATATAGTTTTCAATTCAACTAAACAAGCCTTCATTAAGTTTCTATTAAAATTAAGTCAGAATGGAGAAGGGGGTAGAGTATTGGCTTTGGATCAGAAAGTCTGGTTTCAAGTCCTGTCTCTTACAGACACTTTGTGTATGGGCAAGTTACTTATACATTTAGTGTCTTACAGAAGAATTTAAGGCCATAAGCTGAAGAGCTATTGCAAGTTGGTGTTCATAGAGTATTTCCACATGAAGTGCTCCTCCTGATGAAAATTATAGGTAAAAAACTCTCTACTCACCCTGCCAGTATGCAAGTCATATGATTAGATCTTCAGTATACAAAAATGAAAATTAAATTAATTTAATTTCCCTCCTGAAGCTATATCTATTGGAGAGAGGGGGTAAAATGTACACAAATGAACATCATACAGGCTAAAATGAGGAATGAGATATCAACAACTGGAGGAATCAAGAAAGTCTTCACGAAAAAATTTGATAAAATCCAACACCCATTCCTATTAAAAAACAGTAGAGAGTATAGGAATAAATGGGCTTTTCCTTAAAATGATCAGTAGCATCTATTTAAAATCATCAGCAAGCATCATATGTAATGGGGACAAATTAGACCCATTCCTAATAAGATCAGGAGTGAAACAAGACTGCCCACTGTCACCATTATGATTTAATATTGTATTAGAAATGTTAGCTTTGGCAGTAAGAGAAGAAAAAGAGATTAAGGGATTTAGAGTAAGTAATGAGGAAGCCAAATTATCACTCTTTGCAGATGATATGATGGTATACTTAGAGAACCCTAGAGACTCAACTAAAAAACTACTAGAAACAATTCACAGCTTTAGCAAAGTTGCAGGATACAAAATAAATCCACATAAATCATCAGCATTTTTATATATTACCAACAAAGTTCAATAGCAAGAGATACAAAAAGAAATTCCATTCAAAATAACTGTTGATAGTATAAAATACTTGGAAATCTATCTGCCAAGGAAAAGTCAGGAACAAAACACTCTCCACACAAATCAATTCGGTCCTAATCAGTTGGAAAAATATCAAATGCTCATGGGTAGGCTGAGCGAATATAATAAAAATGACAATACTAGCCAAACTAATTTACTTATTTAGTGCCATTCCAATTAAACTTCCAAGAAATTATTTTGCAAATCTAGAAAAAATAATAGCCAAGTTCACCTGGAAGAACAAAAGATCAAAAATTTCAGGGGAATTAATGACAAAAAAATGCCGATGAAGGTGGCCTTTCTGTGCCAGATCTAAAATTATATTATAAAACAGCAGTCATCAAAACCATTTGGTCCTGGCTAAGAAATAGAGTAGTCGATCAGTGTAATAGTCTGGGATCACAGAACAAACTAGGTAATAACTATAGCAATCTAGTGTTTGATAAACCCAAAGACCCCAGCTTCTGGGATAAGTACTCACTATTTGACAAAAACTGCTAGGAAAATTGGAAACTAGTATGGAAGAAATTAGAGCTTGGCCCACGCTTAATACCACATACCAAGATAACATCTAAATGAATTAATGATTTAGACATAAAGAGTGATATTATAAGCAAATTAGAGGAACATAGTATAGTTTACCTCTAAGACCTGGGGAGAAGAAAGGAATTTGTGTCCAAAGAAGAACTGGAACTCTTAATTAAACACCAGATAGATAATTTTGATTATATTAAGTTAAAAACTTTTTGTACAAACAAACCTAATGCAGTCAAGATTAGGAGGGAAGCAATAAATTGGGAAATCATCTTTACATTTCAGGGTTCTGACAAAGGCTCATTTCTAAAATATATAGAGAATTGACTCATATTTATAAGAATTTAAACTACTCTCCAATTGATAGATGGTCAAAGGATATGAACAGACAATTTTCAGATGATGAAATTAAAACTACTTCCAGTCATATGAAAAGGTTCTCCAAGTCACTATTGATCAGAGAAATGCAAATTAAGACCACTCTGAGATACCACTACACACCCGTCAGATTGGCTAAGATGACAGGAAAAGATAATGACGAATCTTGGAGGGGATGTGGGAAAACTGGGACACTGATACATTGTGGGTGGAACTGTGAACAGATCCAAACATTCTGAAGGGCAATCTGGAACTATGCTCAAAAAGTTGTCAAACTGTGCAAACCCTTTGACCCAGCAGTGTTTCTATTGGACCTATATCCTAAAGAGATCTTAAAGGAAGGAAAGGGACCCATGTGTACAAAAATGTTTGTGGCAGCACTCTTTGTAGTGGCAAGAAACTGGAAACTGAATGGATGCCCACCAATTGGAGAATGGCTGAATAAACTATGGTATATGAATGTCATGGAATATTATTGTTCTGTAAGAAATGACCAGAAGGATGATTTCAGAGAGGCCTGAAGACACTTGCATGAACAGATGCTGAGTGAAATGAGCAGAACCAGATCATTTTACATGGCAACAAGAAGACTATATGATGATCAATTCTGATGGACATGGTTCTCTTCAACAATGAGATATTTTAAACCAATTCCAATTGTTCAGTGATAGGGAAAGCCATATACACCTAGGGAGAAGCCTATGGGATCTGAGGGTGGACCACAACATAGTATTTTCATGCTTTCTATTGATGTTTGCTTACATTATGTTTTCCTTCTCTGATTTTTTTTCTTATAGATCCAATTTTTTTTGTACAGCAAGATAACTGTATAAATATGTATACACATATTTGAATTGTCAAGTATTTTAACATAATTAACATGTATTAGACTTTCTGCCATCTAGGGGAGGGGATGGGGTGAAGGAGGGAAAAATTGTAACAGGAACCTTTGCAAGGGTCAATGATGAAAAATTACCCATGCATATGTTTTGCAAATAAAAAGCTTTAATAAAAAAAGAAAAGAAAAGAAAAGAAAGTCTTCATGGAAAAGGTAGCCCTTGACCTGAGCTTTAAAATTCATGTTGAAATTTGGTAGTACCATAAGGTACCTAGAAGATATTATCTATAGCTATTATATTTATATTTTTTATTTGTCTATATTCTATAATGATTCATTATTTATACTTTTTGTACTAATATGGTATTCATAGTTTGAAATTTTTCAAAAATAAATATAACAGTATAAAAAATTTCTCCCAGGACCTATGCAACTTTCTACTAAGGATAATTGGGGTGGTTTATTTTTTTTTTATCTTCATGTTTTTATAAAAATTCACTCTACTATGGAAAGCCCCTAATGAAAACCCCAAGAGATTTCATTAGCTCTGGTCTCATCCATGATAGTTTTTTTTAATGTGGGGTTAAAATGTGTTCCTACCACTTTCTGCATTTTTTCCTTCCTCTTGTATGTATTTATTTTTTTTGTTTGTTTGTTTCAAAAAATGCTATCACTGCCTTGAGGCACATCATGGTAAATTAACAGAATGCACAGGATGGACTAAAAAACACTGAGCAGTCAACCAATTCCAAATGACCTAGAGAAAGAGCTCCTCCATTCAGGGAGAGGCTGGCCTGAAACATGTCTTCTGTCCTATCCTGGCATACTAAAAAAATGTCCACTTAGACTGAAATTCACCATCTTGTTTCTGATATTAAAGTCACATCGATAAACTTGATGTGATGGAAGTGAGATGATACATATAGACATTTTATATATATATATATACACATATATATATATATTATCATCATCATCACTATACAGTTGTCCACTGAGGTGGACAGAAGCTGAATGATTTGATAGAAAGAATATCTAAGGACACATTTGGACTCAGGTGTTCCTGCTTCCAGGACCAGCATCCAGCACACTACCTACCTAGGGACATTGGCAAATCACTTAACTTCTATCTCAATTTATTCACTTATAAAAAGGGGATAATTATATAACTTGCCAAAGTTGTTATGACTCAAATAAGATAATATTTGGAAACTACTTAGCACAGTTTCATACATATGGCAGATGTTTAATAAGTGTTTTCTTCCCCTTCCTTCAATAATGATGGTTATGATAATTTGAACAAAGTGGGATTTGGTTTTCACCAGCCCAGTACACATACTGGCATACTTAGTACTGCCATACCATCTCCTCAGATGCCCAGGGGCTTTCTTTGTAATTTCTCTGTCTACATCTAAAGTGACCTGCTTTGCTTCCATAACTCACCAATCTGATATGTTAATTTGTGCTAATGTGTTAAGGAGAAATGATTAATCTATAGATCTTCCTTTTCTATAATAGAAGTTGATTTTAATTTGATTTGATTTAAGCTGATTGATTAACTCTAAGGTTAGGAGGTCAATATCAAGGAAGAAAGATGGATGCTATTATGGAAAATACATTTATTTATGCAACATTGTGCTAGGCATTGAGCATACAAAGGTGGAAAATGATATCATCCCTATCCTCATGGATCTGATATTCTACTAAAGCAAGGGAGGATTCAGAGTACAACATAAGCACAGAGAAAAATAATACAAGTTGGAGAGTGATGAGGGCAAAGCACTCTAGGGATATTTGGAGGGATGGAGAACATCCAAATGGGAGCATAAAGGAAGATCTTACATAAAAAGGGGGAAATTAAAGAATGACAAGGATTTTTCAAAAGTGATGCATTTAGACCTAGAAGGGATCTCCAAGGCAGGTAGTCCAAGCCTCTCCTTTTAAAGATGAGGAAAATGAGGCTTAAGGTTAAGTAACTTGTCTAAGGTAATAGAATAAATAGTAGAGCTGGAATCCAAAATAAATCCTTTGGCTTCAAATCCAGGACTCTTCACCACACCACTTATGAAAATATGGAGTCCATTCTAGGCATGGGGAACTTGCATAAATGCACAAAGATGGCATTTTGTGCTCAAAGAAGAGGGAGTAAATTGAAGTTAGACTGCACAAAGTCTTAAATGACAGGCTGAGTTTGCATTTTATTTTAGAGGCAGGAGGAAAATTTTTGAGAAATAGATTGCAAGTAGAGGGCATTATTTTTTATACTAATGAAATTATAGGTCTTTCCCATCCACCTGTGTCAACATAAGGATTTTTTTTTCTCTTGGCAAGGGATTTCCTGAATTATTTGGAAGATTGCAGCATTTTTCGATGACTTGTTTATCTAGTTACCCAGACTTCTTTAATTTTAGTAATAAAAAAGCTGAAATCACTGACATCTTCCACCGATACCTCATTGTGTCACGGAGGTGACTGGTTTCTTAAAGCCTTTTTTTGATGTTCTTCAGTCATTTTTAGTCACACCCAACTCTGTGAACCCATTTTATGGTTTTCTTGTCAAAGATACTGGACTGGTTTGCCATTTCCTTCTCCAGTTAATTTTACAGATAAGGAAACTGAGGCTGACAAGGTTAAGTGACTTGCCCAGAGTTATAATTTTGTGTCTCAGATCAGAATTGAACTCAATTTTCCTGACTCCAAACCTGATACTCTATTCACTGTGCCATCTATTTGCCCTAAAAACTGTGTTAGTAAAGAAGAAAATTTGAAAGTTGGAAAGGTTTTGAGTACAGGCTGAGGATAAAATATAGGTTTATTGGACAAGGACAAGATCAATCGGAAAAACTCACTATTTAAAAGTTTGGCACCAAGTGATGTTATTTTGGCCACAGATCCTCGAATTAGTTTTAAGTAATGCATAAATGCATTGGTATCTGACTCAGTGAAGGAAGTATATAACCTGATGAAATCATGGATGAAATAACTGAAAAATTGATCTGGAAGGTTTAGAATGTTAGAAGTACAGAATCTCACACTTTTAGAACTTAATTGGACTTTAGGAAGCCTCAAGTCTAATTTCTTTTGGGATGAAGAAATTGATGTCTCCAGAGATTAAGGAACTTGACCATGGTCAAGTTATTCAACTTATTCAAAGAACCAGGTTTCCTGATACTCACTACATGTTCATTCAATCAGGCAACACCTGTTATTTTATCTATTTCATTAGCTTGATGACCTAGGGTTGTGGCAAAACCACAAAATATTTTTAATACATATCAACCATTTGCTTTAAGTTTTGCAAGGTGTTTTATGTAAGTTCTCCCCTTTGATCCTCACAATACCCCTGTGAGGTAGGTGCTATTGTCACCCCATTTTATAGATAAGGATATTGGGGTTGTGAAGTTAAGTGCTTTGGTCCACAAGCTAATAACTATCTTTGCCCAGGAATTACTAGATCCAAAAGCTAGCACTTTATCCATTATACTATATTATGTACCTGGTTCACTGGTACATAGCCCTTTTCATTGTTGTTCAATTGTTTCTATTATGTCCAAATTCTTCATGACCCCATTTGGGATTTTCTTGGCAAAGTTACTGGTACAGTTTGCCATTTCCTTCTCCAGCTCATTTTACAGATGAGGAAACTGAGTCATACAGGGTTACTTGACTTGCTTAAGATCACAGTAGCTACTAAGTGTCTGAGGCTGGATTTGAACTCAAGTCCTCTTGACTTCAGGCCTGACATTCTATCTACTGCATCACTTAGCTGCTCTGCCCTGCTTACTTTTAGATATTTCTTTTCATGTTTGTTAGTGTCATCCTATCTGGGGTAGCTCTTCACTAGTCTTTTTATCAAAATGCAAAGGGTTCAAATTGTTATTCATTCTCCATACAATTAGCCCACTCAAAGACCAAAATGATGAAATCTCTTGGAAATCCTTCAAAATACTGGATTAAGGAAATTGTAAATGATAGTGGCCACACTTTTAGTAAATCCAGAATGGTGGGTGTTTTTATTTTCTTTATGTTAGAAATTTGACTCATAGCTGAATACATAATCATCCCTGAGACCCAATTTTTAACATTGGATTTGCTTAGTTTTAAAAAGAAAGTGGTTTATGCTCAAACATTACTGGAATACTTCCCCTTTTAAAAGACATTTGCTGAGAGGCTTTAAAGATTATGACCTAAAGCTTTTACTGGATTTATAACAAAGATTTAAAAATCTTAGAAACAGAAAACCTAGGGAATGGAGTCAGTTAAATGAAAAGGGTAAGTGTGAACAGATCCTTGCTTCAAAAGAGATTTCAAACCAAGAGAGACAAAAATCTAAGGCAGCCAGGAATACAGTCAGTTCTTCTGTAACTTGACATGTGTTCCTACAAATCACCATGCTGTGCAAAACCACTAAATAAAAACCACAGGGACTTGTGAGGAATAGGAGGTCAAGGGCATAGCACTAAAAAAAAACTTCAAGGATGACAATTTAAAAAAAAAAGAAAAGAATCTAATAAAAATGGTAGCATGGTTTATGTAGATTAAATAGTTAAGTACATAAAACACTACCATAAATAGTGGCGATATCCTCATCCTCCAAAAGTTCCTAGACTTTCACTTTGGTTCCCATGGGGCAGAGGCTGTTGCCATGGAAGAGGTGGGGAGTGGGGTGGAGTGTATGACTGCGGGCCACATCTCTTTACTGCACCAGAAGACATACAATAAACATGTAACTTTGTTTTGGGAAAAAAAAAAAAAAACAAACAAACAACAGCAACTGATGTTTTCTTGTGGAAATGGGCTGTGAACTTAGTCCCATGTGGTTACCACAGGTGAAACCATTTGTAGGAGAGGTGAATCCTTATTACAGGGGGTTGGGTCACCACCAACACTGGCTGTTATCAGTTCAGTGCAGCAAAATATCCTAAAACTGAGATGAGTTGTTATGGGAGACATCCAGCCACCTATAATTCCCAGAGCCCTGGGTGGACCCCTAGTACTCCTCTCCCATGCTCTGTTTTCCTTTCTTTTCTGTGCTACTTCTCCGTGTCTCTGCTTCTCATTCCTCCAGTGTTATAGCCCTTTTTGCTTCCCTATCCCACAGATTCCTCCCTATTTTCTCAAGGTCTGATAAACACTGTTTGAAGGGAGGAGAAAAGGCTGAAACAAGAGTTTACTATTTGCCAGAGAATCAAATGTAGACTAGATCAAATGTAGACTAGTGTCACATCCCCTCAAAAAATCATTCATCGAAGATGTACCCTGTGCCAAATCTGCCACCCTGGTGCAGCTGTCTGCTGTTTCTCAAGAACAAAAGTGCATAAGCAAATGCAAAATTCTCATTATGATCAAACTATTTCCCAATATATTAATCATATTGGAACAAATTCAGTTTTAAAACAAGTCATCATAGAACTGAATATACTAGGAAAAAATAATAAGATGATCATGGGTAGAACTGAAAAGTAGTTATAGTTTGTTTTCAGGTTTTCCAGTATTCTTCTCCCTCTTTTCACTTTGCTTCTCACCTTCATCCTTCAGTCTTTAGTCTTGGTCTTGTAGTATTTTCACTTTTTTGTGACTGTTGTTCCAAACTGTGCTGCCATCAGTATGGCGGTTCCCTTCCTCATCTCAAGACAGGTCAAATGACTTGTCTTTGATCACATTTGTGATCAGAGACAAGATTTGAATACAGATCTTTCTGACTTCAAGACCTATACCTTGACACTCTATATCAACTTGCCTGGACTAATCCTTGAAACAAATAGTCATTTAAGATAGACTCTTTCCTCCAAGTGTGTACATTTCAGTGGTGGATGATTAAAAAAAACAACTTATAGTAAATGGATCTCAAAGGGTGAAATGACAAGAAGTACAGTCAATTTTTATATGTAAATAACTGCCCCAATGGAAGCAGAACAATCCACTTATTTATAACCAAGTTTTATATACCCACATTTTCCATGGAATGGAAGAACCAAATTCACACTCTCTCTTCTCTTTTCATTACTTATTTCTCTCCTCACTTTTAGTACCACACTTCTGTACTACCCAGGTACCCAATGTTTTCGTAATTACTCTTGTTTTTCTAGTGCAGTCCCTTCCTCTGCTCCTACATAACTTAAGGTACTTTACTAAGTGTGATCTCCTCAGGTTTTGCAAAGTATATACTATTGGAAATATATTATTTTCCAATTCTATCCCTCTCTGTGTGTCAAAACTTACTAGTCTCATGTCTCATTCCTTTGAAGGATACAACATTTGCTAAGGGATTGACTAAGTTCTAAATATAAGCCACCATTAAATATACTCTATAATCTATAAAATGAAATATTTTCAAAAGGAAAAAATTGTACCACACATGCAACTGTGTATGAGCAACAAAAAATGTTAGCTTCTTATTGTGCCTTCTGTACAGTTTTAATGAACTGTCATCACTTAGTTCAGTATGTTACTTTGATTGGAAATCATGAAAGTTATAGTGGGAGAGGTCCAAAGTTTATTTACAGTGACATTTTTCAGCACATCTTGGCTATATCTTGAAATCTTTCCATAGTTTGTCTTTGGCACCCTCTCACATCCCTTTCTGTATCCTTCTGCCACTTCCTAGTGCTTATATCGCCAATTCCCAGGTATCTAGGGATCTCTTGCTGATCTCTCTTTAATTATAATCTTTTCTTTTTGGTGCTGTGTGAGCCTCTAAAAGATCTCTGAGCTTCCATATAATTTTTCCTCATGCTTCACTCCAACCCTCCAACATCTCCCATCTATGACTCTTTCAATTAATTATGACTCTCCTATCTTCTTCATCTAGCTTTAGGTACATTATAGTTATTCCAACAAGTCAACAAACACATACTTTCAATATGGTGGATACTGCACTAAGCATTGGGGATACAAAGAAAGTATCTCTGTCTTCAGAGCTTACAATCTAATGGAAGAAGATAAAATGGAAAGTATAAACAAAACCTAATGGAACAAAACAATATGGAAAGTATGTATGAGCAAGATTATGTGTTTGTGTGTGTGTGATAGATTAGAGATAATCTCAGAGGGAAGGAACTAAGATGAAGGAGTAGTAGAAAAGGCTTCTTGTAGAAAGTTGGATTTTGACTGAGAGTAGAAATTATCAAAAATGCAATTGTTGAACTTGAGGCAATGAGTCATCATCTAGTAAGCAGATGTTTTCTAAACCCAAGACTTTAGGCAGTTTACGATCCAGCCCATTACATAGGATCATCAATTTAGAACTGGAAGGGAGTCAAACCCTTTCATTTTACAATGAAATAAAATGATGAGTCTAGGGTGACAAGACATGCTGTGGGATTTCAGCCTATACGATTTATAGAATCACAAGCTCATACAAGCTTTAGAACTAGATTAGGCTAGCAAGTTTAAATAATGCATACCAAATCACCTGGGCATCATAAAATTGGGATGTAAAACCAGAATTATAGAATCACATAATTTAGCAATTGGTAGGGACTAGAGATTATCTAGCACAACCCAAATTCTCTGATTTCAAATATTATTTTCTTACAATAGGAAAACACACACACACACAAGAGACAGAGACACAGAAAGACAGAGACAGAGAGAAAAAGAGAGACAGAGATGGGGGGGGAGGAAGGGAGGAAAAAAAGGAGAGAGGGATGGGGGGAGAGAGAGACAGAAATGGAGACAAAGAGGTAGAGAGAGAAAGAGAGAGAGCCAGAGACTGAGAAAAAGAGAGAGGGAGACAGAGTTTTGTCACTGCAGTATAATAGAACAGACTTTTCCAGAGTTCTGGGTTCTTTTTGGTTTCATCTGATACCCACAGGCAGTCTAAAAAACTAAGAGAGGCTGCTATTCTTCAATAATAGCTGTTGAATAACTGCTTCCACAACTCAATTGTCCTGCTACCTTGTTATGGCAATAATACCATTTTATTATTTTTATACATGGGGGTAAACCTCCAACTTAGGTAGAAAATATTTGGAAGCTCAGTAGACAAAATCTGCCAAGTTTTTTTCTTATTTAAAAAAGTAATTTGAACTCAGACATCTTTTCTCTTAAGCATATGCTTTTTTTTCATGAAAACCAGGACAGAGAATCGTGGTGCCCTTAAATCTCAGTTTAGAGACTACACAGAAGACACAGATTGTAACAATCACTAGAAAATTAGACTCTATACCACCAAGCAAGAAAAAAAAGAAAAGGAAATTGGAGAGGACGGGGAAGGAAAAGCCAATTTGTGAACCAAAATGTGTATTATGTTTTCAAAGGAATAGCAAGAGTTGAAAAAAAAATTGCTATTATGGTAGAACACAATGCTGTGACCTTCTAGGCCAGCTTCAGACAGCTGCAGCTGCTGACTTTTTATCAGGCAGACCTATTCAGGGCACAGCTTTCTCCTCAACCAGATGTTGAAGCTCATTATTTGTGTCAGGCCTAAATTTATTTGAGGTCCACACAAACAGAATATTTTCTCACTTCAAAAACAAACAGGATTCTTTGAAAATTATTTTAGGCACCTCCATTTTAGATACTGAGGATACAGAAGAGTTTTCTCCCAGTGTATTTGAGTCACATTCTTTGCAGAGCACAGTAGTTACTGGCTTGTTTGTTTTTTTCTTTGTATTTCAGAAATCACATGGATTTATTTAGACCTGTAAAGGTTGGGAGATGAAGACGTCATGTTGTTGGGGTCCAAGTCAATATTGTAATCACAGAATGTTAAAGCTAGAAGGCACTTGAGAGGTCATGAAGTACAATCCCATTAAAAATTTTGGTTGAAAAACTGAGGCCTGAAGAGGGGAAGTAATGTCATCAAGGTTGTATGACAAGTTAGTGGTAGAGCTGGGACTTTGACTCAGATTTCCTTCCCCTCAGGTTGGTGTTCTTTCCTCTTGAGCCTTCCTTTTCTAATGAATTGGTCAAAAGATCACTAAAGTTAGAGCCAGAAAAGAACTCAGATATATACTTGTCCAGCTCTTTATTTCACAGATCAGGAAACTGAGTCCTAATGGAGTTAAGCCATCAAAGTTCAAACAATTTTTAAAGGGATTTGAATTCAGGTTTTCTAAGTCCAAATTCAGGTTTCCCTTAGAAGATATGGTTTACATATTTTGATGGGAATGCTCTGAGAGATAAGGAACATGAATAACTATAGATTTGACTGAGGTGGCACACAGTGTGCTAGGATTGAATTCAGGAAGTTTCATCTTCTTGAGTTTAAATCTTAATTTCACATATTGACTAGCTGTGTGACCCTGGGCAAGTCACTTAACTCTGTTTTATTCAGTTCCTCATCTGTAAAATGTCTGGAGAAGGAAATTGAAAACCACTCCAATATTTCTGCCAAGAAAGACCCCAAATGGTCACTAAGAGTGGGACATGACTGAAAAAACAACAAAGCATATACAAAGACCAATGTGTTAAATATATCAGCACTAGATATGGTGCTGCAGCAGAGAAGACACAAAGATTGACTAAGACAGAATATTTACCTCCTAGCAATAGTTGAACTACATATACAGATAACGGTAATAAGAAGATATGCTCATGGAATACAGATTTAGATCTGCAAGAGACCTTAATAGTTATTTAGTGAGTCTAAACTCTGAAGCTTAAATTTCAAATTTGGTGGATTGATAGCAAGTTGCCAAAACAAGATTAAAATTTTGCTTCCCTGATTTCTAATGCAGTTTTTTCCACATCAGGGTCCCATTAATCTTTAAAATTTCTTTGCCAACAGATAATTTGACCCAAAATTCAATGTAATAGTGTAATAATGGATGAACAGGAAGCCTTTTGGCATCATGATACCCCTCCCTTCCATTCTCTTCTCCCCTCTCTCTCCAGTATGGCTAATGTTGTCTTGAGTTTTCTCTGAACATTTGAGAAACTTCATTCCTTGGCATTAGGCATTCAGAAAAATGATGAAAATCAGAAAAATGAATGGAATGGGCTCGTGCTATTCCCTATCCTTTTTCAAAAAGGGGGTACTAACTATGGAGTGAACATAGTATCTGCACCATGAGTACATGGGCACAGAGAAGAATAATACAAATTGGAGAGTGATGAGGGTAAAGTGTTCTAAGGATATTTGGAAGAATGGAGAACATCCAATTGGGAGCATTAAAGGAAGATCTTACAGAAAAGGTGGGAAATTAAAGAATGTCAAAGATTTTTCAAAAGTGATACATTTAGACCTACAAGGGATCTCCAAGGTCAGGTAGTCCAAACCTCTCCTTTTAAAGATGAGGAAAATGAGGCTTAAGATTAAGTGACTTGTAATAGAATAAATAGTAGAGCTGGAATCCAAAATAAATCCTTTGGCTTCAAATCCAGGACTTTTCATCCCACAACTTATGAAAATATGGAGTCCATTCTAGGCATGGGGAACTTGCATAAATGCTCAAAGATGGTAGATGACATTTTGTGCTCAAGGAACAGGGAGTAAGTTGAAGTTAGACTGCATAATGTCTTAAATGACAGACTGAGTTTGCATTTTATTTTAGAGGCAGTAGGGAGATTTTTGAGAAATAGTCAGATTGGTGCTTTAAGATGATTATTTTGCTAGCTGTCTTAAAGATGAAATCAAGAGGGGAGGTAGCTTTTGAAAACAGACAGATCAATTAGGAGGCTACAATCATCTAGGTAAGAGAAGATGAGGGCTTGACCCAGGATAGTAGTAGCAGGAGTGTAGAGTATGGAGAAATGTGACAAATGTGAGAGATGTGTGACTACCATAAGGGAAGAGACTCAAGACAAAACATGGCAGTTATCACCATACTCTGCTGATCTCTCCTTCATGGACATACTACCACTAATACAAGCTTCATGACAGTCAGGTGCCAAGTAATGAACTCTCTGCCTATCCTCTTTAATATCCTATTTTTATCTGGTGATAGGTCTAAATATTCTTTCTGAATCATAATTAACTGGTCCCCTCATTATATGCTTCCATCATAACCAAAGCTACGGAAAGAACTTTTTTCCATGTTATAAATGGCAGAAACTGTACTTCTCTTCCTTCCAGTCTAATAATGCCTCAATCTTTGGATCCTTTAAAAACAGTTTTTGAGGTTTAAAAGACCAATTTATTTAACAAAATTTAACTAGCTCAAGATTTCCAGGTGGACATATATAAGCTTGGTGAAACAATATATGCCTATGTCAGGAACATACTTGGAGCACATGACAGGAAATGACTTTTGCATGCATTGTGGCAAACAACAACAACAACAACAACAACAAGCTCTCAACTGTTGACTGCTTATGAGTCTTGAGTAAGTTAATGAGCTGATTCTAGAGACTACAATATTCCTAAGAAAACAGAATTGACTAAGGTATCTGGCAAAATTACTGTGAATACTAAAATGAGAGTAATAAACATCTGAACATAGCTTGATGGTTAATAGGTTCAGTGCCCTCTAAAAAGATCATGTTAACTTGTATTCCTCTATATAACATATATATATATATATATATATATAAAACATTTCTTTTCTACTCTCTCAAGCTATAGACTGACCTATTGATAGATTTACTCATTTCTGCTTGAACATACCATGTCTACTTATCTTTGCTTATACAATTATCTTCTATATTTGCATGTCCACCTGAAATGTTGTGTTATCCTTATATATGAGTCCTCCCCAAATTTCAAAGCTAAACTGATTGCTGGGGAAGGAGGTTGGGAGAGAAATCCAAGCTCTTCTTTAAAGCCTTTCCTAGTGACTTGGCTATAAAGTAGTCTTTCCTTTTCATGTATTCTGTACCATTCATTTGGCACTTAAATACTTCAGCATCAAGGCTTCAATGATATAGAGATAGAAAGATCATTTCAGATCCAACAACACCAAGTTTTAAAGTTTACCTCTGACTCATACTGACTATATGACTCAAAGGAAGTCACTTAATCTCATAGTGATACAGATAGTTCTATAATCCTGGAATTTGCTAACCCCCGCTGGTAGAAGTAGTGTCCATTACCAGGAATTGCCTATATTTCTTAAATCTTAAATATTTCTTAAAATTTTTTCACTCATGGCCTTTTTGTGCCTGAGAAATTTTTGCATGACTCCAGATACATAGATATATAAAATGTGTATACAAATCAAACATTTATTGATAATAAATCATAATTTTTGATCCCCACATTCAATTCTATACCCCATATGGAGTCACAAACCACAGTTTAAGAAGTTGGGTCTTAAATCATAGGTTCAATTCCTGTACTGGCCTTTCATTTTTTTTTTTTTTGTCTATCACCTTTGTTCTGTCACTTTAGACTAATTTTAAAAGATCAAGGAACATGCATCTTGACTTAATTTTCTGCATTGTCTTCTACATAGTAGAAAGTCACCAATATTTTTTAGATTAATTATTTTACTGAATTCTATGGTTTCAAAATTTCATTTCTTTTGTGTAGAACTGGAGAAAGAGGCATATGGAGGATGTATTTTCTAAATTTTTCCTTGTAGTTACAATATCATTTCTCTCTCCACTTAACCATGATAGATAGCAGTTGTGTTGAATGAATTCCATGCTGTGGGAGTTATTGGGCTCAACCAAAGTCAGGGAACTGTTCTTTGGAGGAAAAGGAAGGGGAATCAGAAAGGAGAGATCTAATTAGGTTGTGCTTGAAATAGGAGAATCTTAGATTGGGTAGTAACCTTAGAGAACATTCAGTTCTTCTTCCTACCTTGTATAGAAATAATTTCTATAAGAACCTTAACATTTCCAGTTTTTGTCTGCATGCTTCAAATGACAGGAGTTCTTGGCCATTGGAAGCCTTTCATTCTATTCCAGTGAAGTTCACTTGTTAGAATTTCCTAACAATGAATCAGAATCTGTCTCCCTCTTACTTTCAATGATTAGTCTTTTTTCTACTCTTTGGAACTGTAAAGAAGCAAATCCATCCTCAACAACATAGGGCTTCATATATTTGAAAACATCTATTATAACTGCATTCTCCTTCTCCTTCTTTGAGCCTGTCCCTTTCCTCTTACCTTCCCTCTTCCCACTCTTATATTCTTTTAATTGGAAAGAAGTGCTTGATACATACAGTTGGGAAGAGGATATAACAATTATATCAAAGAGGTGAAGACCCAATATGAATTGATACTACAAGTGCTAAAGATAACAAACAAATTTTCTTCATTTATGTTAAGAGAAAGATGATCAAAGAGGTCCAAGGAAGCAAGAGATAGTGACAAATATCAGTTCTAGAACAAGAGGACTTTAGCTCAAATCCTGTCATGTACTTTCTTACATGATTACAAGTAAATTTACTTTTTCTCTCTGGACTTCAGATTTCTCTTCTGTAAAATGAGACAGTAGGACTACATGGTTTTTGAGACTCTTTCCAGTTCCAAGTCTGTATTCCTATGACCTGCCTTGATTAGATGGAAAGATGATCAGAGGGAGGAGGCAGAACTACTCAATTCCACACATATTTCTGTTGATACGATCTAAGAATGCCTCAGCTTTATTTGGCTAACATATGACATGGCAGAGAGTGAAGTCCAAAAAAACCCTCAGGACTTTATTTTCTTTAGAAAAAAAAACTTCTGAATTTAACTTTTATGACTTTTTCACATGAACTACGTTCTAGCCACATTTCTCCCATAGCCCCAAATGAGTCAGAAGATGGTAAAAGGATATCAAGCTACCTTCAAACATTTATTGTTATCTGGTTCAGATAACCAAACTGTTTTCTAAATTTCAGAAGGCAAGGATTTATGGGATATGATTACAGAACCAATCTTTTATGATATTTCAGTAGTGAGATAGATGCCATATAACTGAAGAAAAACAGACATTTTCTCAGTTTCTGGGGAAAAAAAAGAAAGTAGAGAATCCAAATTATAAAGTGAGAAACTTACTATAAACCTTTCTAAACTAAGAGTTCACACTTTTGTGTCACTTGTACCATCAGTCCTCAATGGAATGATGACTCTTGTAAAAAGATCAATTTTTGATTTGCCACCTCTGGATTCTGAACTGACTACATTCACTTGCTCCTTAATCCCAAAATCACTCTTAGACAATCACAGCACCTCATGATGCCCAGTGAGCTTTTGGCATATTGTATTATTATTAAAGGAATAATCACTTAATTAACTAGATAGCTTTCCTTCTTCGGAGAAGAGAATAAAGAAAAATCTATCAGATATAATTACAACTTTTTTCGTCACTTGAAAAACAGAATCTAACACCACTCTGAATATATACAAAGACAACCTCTACCCACTGAAAGAAAATCTTTAAAATACCAACAAAGAAGCTCTTTCTATAGCCAGTTTTTAAAGTATATTCTTTCTGAAGGAGTTTCTTCAGTGGAGAGAATTCCTATATTCTCGAAAGTGCTATTGGCAGAAGTGGCTTCCATCTCAAACCTTACATTTCCACATACTACCTTTCTAATTGTGGTAGCAAAAGTCAACCTAGAGGAAGATCTCTCCTGAAGTAGACTAAGACTGACTTTATTTTAAAAGATTTTAAAAATCAGTTATTTGAATAAAAATAGTCACAGCATGTTATTGAATTTAGGGATTAGTAAGAGCCTTAAAGACTTCAACAGATCAGAACCTTGGGATAAAGCTAAAATATTTTGTATTTGAAATAAAAAAGGTGTGAAGAAAATTGCCTACAATACAGTTCATATGGAAAAAGTTCTGAGTTAAGTTCAGATTTTTTCTTTTTTTTTAATAAAGCTTTTTATTTTCAAAACATATACATGGATAATTTGACAACATTGGCCCTTGCATAACCTTGTGGTTCAGATTTTCTTCTCCCCCCCACTAATATATGTTAAACAAAATATGTTAAAATATATGTTAAATCCAATATGTATAAACATATTTATACAACTTTCTTGCTGAACAAGAGAGATCAGATCAAAAAAAGAAAGTAAATGGGTAAGAAAACAAAATGTAAGCGAACATTCAGTTCCTACAGTCCTCTCTTTGGGTGTAGATGGCTCTCTTCATCACAAGATCATTGGAACTGGCATAAGATGTTTTTTCTTAAGAAAACAAAGTGTGAAGGTTTTAATGTACTTCAGTCTCTGTCATGTCATATGTTACCTAAATAAAGCTGAAAGTCTTAGATTGTGTCAACAGAAGTAGGTGTGCAGATTATGAGAGGTAAAAATCCTACTATACTTTGTACTTGCTAAACCATAATTGGAATATCAGCTTTGATTCTAAATTCTGCCTTTTAGGAATGACATTGACATTGGCAGATGGTAGGATGAAATGTAAAGAATGATGACTCTTATTCTTTCTCTAATTAATGCCAAGAGCATGACCTTAGGAAAGTAATAACCTCCCTGAGCCTCAGTTTCCTTCTTTGTAAAATGAAGACTTTGGACTCAATGATCTCTGAGACTCCTTCCAACTCCAGATCAGTGACAAGCTAGGACATATAAATGAGGGAGACCATGGAGTAGAGGATTTCAAAAACATGCCCTACAAAGATAAGATGAAAGAATTGTAGATGGATAGTTGGGTGACATTGTAAATAGAGTCTGGAAGATTCAAGTTCAGATCCACTCTTATACACTAACTGACAAGTCACTCAATCTAGGGAAATCATTTAACCTTGGTCTGTCTGTTTCTTCATCTGTAAAATGGGTATAATTAATAGTACCTACCTTTTAAGGTTACTATGAAGATTAAATGAGATAATATTCATGTAAACTTAAAGCACTATTTAAATTTAAATTTAAATTTAAATTATTATCGTATTATTATGTTTAGTCTGGTGGCAGCTGAGTGGTACAGTTGATAGAGTACTAAATATAGAGTCAAGAAGAGCCAAGTTTAAATCTAGCTTCAGATACTTCCTATTTAGGTGACCCTGGGCAAGTCACTTAATCACTATCTGCTTCAGTTTCCCCAATTGTAAAATGGAGATAATAACATCACCTACCTCACAAGATTGTTTTGAGGTTCAAATGAGTTATTAGTAAAGTACTTAGTACAGTGCCTGACAAATAGTAGGCACTATATAAATGTATATTCCCCTGGTAAAAGAAAGAAAATGGGAACAGGAAAGTAATTTTCAAATAGTTGAAGCATTGTAATATAAAAGAAAAATTTGATTTGTCCTACTTCATCCTGGAGGAGAGTGTATGAGGATCACTAGGTGCGATTTAAAGGGAAATGAAATTTAAATGGATGTAAGGAGAAACAAATGTGAGTCTCTGCTTCAAAGAGAAGTGTATGGCCATTAAAAGAAGCTGGAATAATGGCATTCTGCAAATTTAAGTACCAAGAGAGTTAGCCTTGGGATGAGGAAAGCCTATTTTGTTTTTGTTTTTTGCTGAGGCAATTGGGTTAAGTGACTTGCTAAGGGTCATATAGCTAGGAAATGTTAAGTGTCTGAGGTCAGATTTGAACTTGAGTCCTCCTGACTTCAGGGCTGGAGCTCTATCCACTACCACCTAGCTGCCCCAAGCCTGTTTTTAATACACAGAAGTTTTGTGATCCTGGGTAAGTCAAGTATTCTGTCAGTGTCTGGAGCAAGTCTTTAAGAATATAATTTATAAAGCATCAATATGCAATTGATAGAGGATATCCTTCCCCATGAGTTACCAGCACAGATGAAATTAGAGATTGGGTTAAAACAAGGAATTCTACTGCTTTTATATGGCAATAATTCATGAAAGACTACAGTTTCTGAAATACTGAGAGTGATTATCCCCTGTACACAGGCCTTCTTAAACTTTTTCTCATTGCAACCCCTTTTTGTCCAAGAAATTTTTACATGATCCTGTTTATGTAGGTATATAAAATAGATACACAAATCAAACATTTATTGAAGATAAAAATAAATAAATAATTTTATGACCCTCGCTTTCAGTTATAAGATTTTATACGGGGTCATGGACTACAATTTAAGAAATTTTGGGACTTAAAGAACAATGAAGAAGCAAGTGGGGCTATGAACAGCTGACAAGTAAATTATGAAGTTCTGGAGAACTAGAATAAGGAATATACCATTAAGGAAATGTATAGCTGAAAAAGGAGATGTTATAATCAGATGGTGAAAGAGCCTATGTATTCTCCTAGTGTTTTAGCACTGTCAAGAGTAAATGAGGAAGGCCCTCAGTGTGCCAGTTGGAACCCCTGTGGCAAACTCTTGGGAAGACATGCAGGGATAGGATTGCCTTCAACTTCATTGGAGGGAATATCCTAAATCACAAAATCATAGGTAAATTTGAATATTTATTTGAGCATAAGGAAAAACCTATCACCCAAATTTGAGTTGTCACCAAATGGACAGAACAGGTGAATTCTCTGGCACTTGAAATTTTCACTTGGGGCCTGCATGACCACTTGTAAGAAATTCCAGAAATGGGATAAATCCTTTGATTGTGTTTGAAGCAGCAGATCTCTCAAGTCTCATTTTTATAATTCTCTGATTCTACTTGGCTTGGAAAAGAACTATATCTTTTACTTCCTGCACATTTCTACACAAACATTTACTAACTGTATGACACCTCCCCCTCTTTGTCTGTCTGTGTCTATGTCTGTCTGTCTGTCTGTCTCTCTTTCTCCTCCCTCTCTCTCCTCCCTCTCTTTCTCTTTCTCTGTGTGTCTCTCTGTCTTTCTCTGTCCCCCCCTCTGTTTCTCTCTGTATCCCTCTATCTCTGTTTGTCTTCACATGTGACTTCACGTGTGACATATATGTATTTTATATAAGAACATGTGTATATTATTGCATATGTGACGTGTGTGTATGTAGTACATATATGTATACACATTGATGTTTGAGGAACTGAAAAAACAAAACTGTGTATGTATATGCTTGCTTACACACACATATATCATTCAATAAGCAATCAATTAACAGACATTTTCTCTTTACCTATTATGTGCCAGGTACTGTGTAAGCACTGGGGTTACAAAAAAGATGTTCCTAGACCTCAAGGAACTCACACACACACACACACACACACACACACACACACACACACATACACACACACAGCTTTCTATGTTACTTGCTGATTTTTTTTTACACTGTCCTGCCCTTTCACTCTTGCTGCTTACTCTAATTCCCAGGCCTGCAGTAGGTTCCCATTCCCTTGTTTCTTATGAATTCAAGCTGTTAGGCAAATAAACTTTCCATTTAAAAAGAAAGGAAGAAACTGTGCCACCTGGATATATTGTCTCACCTCTCGTATGGGATGACTAATAAGCCTCCCTAGAGTGAATTTCTCATTGTGCAGGCTTCATCTCAACATATCAAACACGTGCCTTATTTGGCCATAACAGGTGCTGTGAGTTTTTACCATCTGCCTATTTAAACCTCTCCTTTCAATTCTCAGCAAAGAGTGTATTCTAGGCAGAAAACTGCAATGGTGCTATCTTTGGCTTTCCTTATTAAGACTGTGGACAAGACCCTTTAGCTCTTCATAATTTTATGTTTCCCCCTTTAGAAGGAAGACTCAGAGAAAATTTTTTTCAATACCTGGTTAAAAACCTCTTTATGTTCTGTTTAAATGTGTTTTATTAGTTATATTCCAGTGTATCATTACAATAAAAATCCCCTCTGATGAACATATGTTAGAATGTCCAGAAAAGAATCCAAATCAAAGAAAAATTACTAATGAATACTGAGGTTCTCCACTTGTTCTTGTTTGCTGAAGATATGTCCAAAAATATTGTTGAGTCTTAGAAGTAACATACATGATCACTTAAGCAGTTTGAATTAATTATTCATGAAAGAAAAACCAGGGGCAGCTAGATGGTGCAGTGGATAGAGTGCTGGCCCTGCAGTCAGGAGAACCTGAGTTCAAATCCAGCCTCAAACACTTAATACTTCCTAGCTTTGTGACCCTGGGCAAGTCACTTAAACCCAATTGCATGAGCAAAAAAAAAAAAAAAAAAAAAGAAAGAAAAGAAAAACCAAGTGGATAAAACATGCTAGCTTGTGATGTGTAGTTGGATGGACAACTCCTAGAACTTGTGTGTGTGTATATATATATGTGTGTGTGTGTATTGGACTGTCATGCCAATGGATAATAAATTGGGCCATAATTGAAGAAGAGAGTGAGCATGTTTGCATTTGGGAAATTGCACAAACTTTTTAGGGAATTGAAGAATTTCCCCTGAAATAAGGATCCATTTAAAAAGTATATCAATATTATTATAAGAATGCTGAACAATTACAGTTTATGGATTACCTCTGTATCCCAACAATTAAATTTGTCCCCAAAAAGCAATGAGTGTGAGTACACTGCAACATATCACCATTGAAGAACTACATAAAAGAATGTGATGTAAAGGATGTCATCAGAAAGATATGTCTGACCAAAACTGGATTGTGCTCATCATGTAATAAGAACAAGAGATAACTGACAGATGCAGTATCAAGAGTTAAAAAGGAAAATCAGTAACATTGGATGAACTCTTTATAGGAGGTTTATGGGAAAACATGGACTGGAATTGCTCAAAGTTAGGAATCATGGATGGGTTGGAATTTGCATGGATATAGATATTTTCCACCTCAAAATAATCATAGGTCTAATACATCAAAGCATCTCCCATAAATATGGAAGTATCTGACCTAGTTTAAATTCATATCTGAAAAAATGATATTGAGTTCATTTATTGGGGGGTCAAATGACTTGTCTTTTGTTACACGGGTAATAAATGTTGGAGCTGGGATATGGACAGAGTTATTGCTTTCTTTCAATTATAATAGAATACCAGCTTTGTTTGTAGAAGCACAGTTGTTCATGATGTCAATTTAGGAAATGATCATTGCCAAGAGATAATACAAAAAATTATCTTTAAGGAATTTAAACTTAGATTATGAACTTAAGTTATGTAAAGAAAAGGTAGAAGTTATATAGCACATTATTGCAATCTGAAAATTTAACACCTATCAAATATTTAGAGTAATAGGAGTCACAAATTGGCACTTATATATAATCTAAATGAATTACCTTTCTCTGTACCCACTTATTTTCCTTATTCTTTTACATTCATAGTTTTAATGTAATCAAGGGTTATATTCTGACATATCCATGGTCAACACTAAAATTGCAATATCTTTAATTGTTTAGTCAATTATCTAAGTCCCATTCCAATTTATTAAATATCACCTATGGAATAGATGAGATAAATCTCTTTCTGCATAAATTTGTAACATTAGATAAACTGTTCCTCTCTCCTCAATTTTTAGGTTTAGGAAATATCAAGTTTACTGACTCTTCTACTTATTATTAGTATAACATACAATAACTACGACATATTTAAAATATATTTGTGGGTGAGAAATATAATAGCAAATATCTATTGAAGAGCAAAGTAAATTGCTTTGACCTTCATTACAACTGGTGACATTTCCTCTGTTCTGGAAACCTGGTCCCACCATTCACTTCTCTCAGGATACCAACTAAAGTCTCTTCTCAAGAATTTTCTTCCTATTCACAAGATTATGATTAAATTCAATTCTCTCCAAAAATATCATTTTAATTCTTTTTTTTCTCTATCCTCTCTTTAACCATAACAATTAACAGAATAACAGTTAAATTCAGTTTCCTCATAGACTGCTCACAGAATGAGAATTAAATTGCCATTCCAAGTTTCCAATGCTTCTTAAAGATTTAGTAACATTATTTGTCCTGAATGGTCATGATTTTCTATCTTGCCATTAGAACCAGATAGCTCTTGAAAGGAGCTATGAAGGGAAAATGAGGCAAGTGATCTTGCACAGATCTTTTCCCACTTAAATCCAATTCACCTGAATAGCATGCACCTCCCTGAGGTCATGGTCCTCTTCTGGAACAAAGGACCAACAACAATAACAATAGCAACAGCAACAACAACAACAAACAACACTATCTTTGGAGGAGATACTGTTGTACCTGATTTTACATTAGCAAGACATTATCTGGTGGCTAGAATTATACCTGAGAAACTTATTATCTTTCTTTAATGAGCGTTAATGAAAAACAAAGAAAAGAAAGATAAAAACAATAATTGATATAGTTATAGACCTTAGAATATCCTGGAGAAATCAACAAACATACTTCATTGGAACTAGAACACTGAATGATGAATTGTTGTCCATTTGATATAACACTTATTAAGAACAATGATTTTAATAGATGCTCCCATATCAAATACTCATAACCTCAAAGCAAGAAAAAACAAACAAAAATGACTCCAATCTTTCAAAATACAGGACTTAGCAAAATAGATCAAAATAAAGTAAGAACAAGATAACGTACGTATCAACTCTGTTTTACAGTCTGCTCCTGAAATTGTACAAAGGATTTTTTAAATTATGCTATAGAGAATAAGTCTATATCACAATACTTTTATTCACTTACAAAAAAGTGAATTTTTTTCCTATTTGATCTACTTATGCAAAAATTGTGAAACATTAATTATAAAATAATAAGCAAAATAATGATTGTCCCAGGTTTATTTCTGATTCCAATAAAAAAAATAAGGGTAATTATTTCATCATTATCATAATCATCATAATATGCTAACACTTTTATTCAGCTTTGAAAGAAGTTGTTTTACCTACCCATTTGCAAATCATCAATATAAATTATTGAGCACCATTAAATTAAACATTAAATTTTATATTCACATTAAATATAATAATTTATTATAACATTAAACATCCAAGAAAAATAACAGGATACTGACTTTTATCAACATAATTGCAGGCTGACTAGTATCCAAAAAAATCCAAAGAATGAACTGAATAATGAAATAAAAAATATTAGCCCTCAGTAGGATACAACATTTAGCACTTCAGATGTCCAAGAAATATTTTAAATGAACAGTTGACATTTTACAGACATGAACCAATGCTTACCCTGTAGTGCCTCTACTACAGGTCAGTATGAACAAATTGGATTAATGGGGCATCTCTTTTTTTTTTTTTTCTGAAGCAATTGGGGTTAAATGACTTGCCAGGGTCACAGGTGGGGGATATCTTCTTTTTAAAATTACACCTAAATACATGAAGAAGGTACCTTTGTCATTTAATTTTTTTTCCACTTAGTTTTTTCCAATTACATATAAAGATAGTTTACAACATTCCTTTTTGTAAGATTTTGAATTCTGAATTTTTCTCCTCCTCCCCCCCAACACTACAAGCAATCTGATATAGGCAATACATATACAATTATATCAAATACATCTCCATATTAGTCATGTTGTCAAAGAAAAATCAGAACAAAAGGAAAAAACCATGAGAAAACAGAAAAATGAAATAGCATGTTTTTATTTGCAATCTCCATATTTTTTTCTCTGAATGTGGATGTCATCCTTCATCATAAGTCCATTGGAATTGTCTTGTATCACTGCACTGCTGGAAAAGCTAAGTGCACCATAGTTGATTATTGATTATCATACAATGTTAATGCCACTATACAATGCCTTCCTGACTCTGCTAAGCTCACCCAGCATCAGTTCATATAAATCTTTTCAAGTTTTTCCAAAATCTGCCTGCTCACCATTTCTTATAGAACAAAAATATTCCATTACATTTATATACCACAACTTGTTCAACCATTTCCCAATCGATGGGCATCCCTTCAATTTCTAAAAGAGCTGCTTCAAATATTTTTGTATAGGTGAGTCATTTTTCCCTTTTCATGATTTCTTTGGAATATAGACCAAATAGTGGTATTGTTAGATCAAAGGATATGCACAATTTTATAGCCCTTTGGGGGCTCTGAATTGCTCTCCAGGATGGTTGGGTCAACTCACAACTCCATCAACAATGCATGTGTCCTAGTTTTCTCACATTCCCTACGCATTCATCATTTTCTTTTTCTGTCATCTTAGCCAATCTGATGAGCTTTGCCACGTTAGGCAGAATGCTGGGCATATTTTGACTCAGCCCATCTCCTTCTACTCTAAGTGACTTGTAAGCTTCTCCAAGCTTCAATAAAATTATTCTTTCTAGGATACCATGCTGTTTTTCAAATCTAGCTAATCCATAAGAGTGCTATGATGGTTCTTTATTTAATGATTAAATTGTATGAAATATTATTCATGACTCAATTTCCTTATCTATAAAGTGAAGTTACTGGACTAGCTGTAGGTATACTCTATTGTTTCCTCAAGAACAATATTTTATAACAATGCAATGTATACTTATCAAAATCTCACTAAAATATTGAAATTTCTGCAATATGTCTGCCTATCAGCTTGCCTGAAAAATACAACTAGGTTTTGATGAGTGAAAATAGTGAATCTTTTGAAGTGGTCACATTAATCAAATTTTTACTGCACAGTTCCATGGGTCTGGAACAACTCATTATATTTTACACATAGTTATAAGTAAAACGTGTCAATTTGAATAATGCCACTACTCCACAGGGTCCATTATTTGCACCAATTGGGACATAACTGTGAATCAGATGATCTAACTATAAAATTGTCTCCTGTAATACTGTTTCATGTAACATGTATTATCTTGGAATCAATTAATGATGCCAGTTAGGATATTTCTGTAGTCTCTATGGTCCTCTATTCTAGAATCTGTGACTTTATTGTTTAATGTTTTAAAATTCATTGCTTATAAGTGTGAAATAATATTTGCTAATAGTTATTTTTCAGTCTCTTGACACTGATTAATCTTGAATGGTTTGAAATCTTCTCTTTAATGAACTAGAGAGTTGCACGTACCTAGACATTCAATCTACTATTGTTTCATATTGGCCATATAATGGTTATCAACTTATTAAATAAGAAATGCGGTTTTTTTTTCTTCTTGAAAGTAGAGATTGATAGGCAAGCTGGTTCACATAGTTAAGAGGGTCGGAGGATTTGGAGTCAGAGGATTTTGATCAATTTTTTTTGTTTTGGCTTTTTGCTGAGGCATTTGGGATTAAGAGACTTGCCCAGGGTCACACAGCTAGGGAATGTTAAGGGTCTGAGACCAGATTTGAACTCAGGTCCTCCCGACTTCAGGGATAGTGCTTGATCAAAATTTTTCTTTTGCTACTTAGCTTCTATCCTATGAGTCTATGAATGTTGTAGGATATTATTAATGACAAGACAGGAAGTATACTTTTGCTTTAGAATTGTAGCCCCTCAGAAGCTCTCTTGAGCTCAGACAATTTTAAAGAAATTAATGCAATTTATTAAATTCTTTCTGTTTTTTTAACACTGAAAAATTCTTGCCAAAACACAGCTTTCTACAAGAATGGAATACGTGGAAATATTTTTATTTCCATATGTATTAATAGTAATAATAATAACTAGCTTTTACATAATGCTTTAAGGATTTGAAGTTTTTTGTGTCAGCTTATTTGTTTCTCATAACAACTCTTGAGCTAAGTGTTATTATTACTTTTATTTTACAAATAAGGAAATAAGCACAGAGAGTTTAAGTGACTGACTCAGGTTCACATGGATATTAAGTATTTGAGACAGTGTCCAGACTTGGGTCTTTCTGACTTTAAGTCCAGAATTCTAATACTACTGCCTTTTCCTTCTCGATTACTTACTGTATTACCTACTCACCCTGTATTTAACTGTGTTGCATACTAAATCTGTAGTACTTACAGAAGATGAAGGTCTAGCCTTCACATATCTGTTTATACTCTCCAGATTTATTCATTGGTAACACTTTATAAACTCTTTTATCTTTTTTAAAAAAAGTTTTATATTAAGCATTATAAGATACTGTTTCAAGAAACAAATGGAAAGTGTACAGGTCTCCCTCTTGATTGGTTAGCCAAAAGATAATTCAATAGCTTCTTGCAATGGTCTTGTTAGGTTTTTTTGTTTGTTTGTTTTTTAAACGTATCTCTTTATTAGATTAAATGAACACCTAATGTCTATTCTTTTGAAACCATATGACCTTAGGACCATCCAGTATAGTAGGTCATAATGACAACTCACAACTATATAGCACATTATAGTTTGTTTTTCGGCTGGAAACTGTTTTGCTCTGTCTTTTGGAGTTTTGTTATGCTCTAAATTTTGTTTATTTAACATTATTTAAAACATTTATTTTTTTATTTTAGCATTATTTAGCTTATTTAGCATTATTTAGTTTATTTAGCATTATTTAAAAGAATCTGCTGCAATTTGGGAGAGAGGTTGGGTGACTTCCTGCCTTTATGCTGCCATCTATTTCCTAATTTGTTTTTCTTACAACAGTCCTATAGGTAGATAGTACAAGCAGTCTTATTGGGAAGAATAAATAATAAAGCTATAAGTAGAGTAAAGCAATAAGCACTGTGTCTTAGAGTGAGAAATGTAAGAAAACCCCAATTACTATATCTGGGATTTTTCTTCCCTCTTTGCCCTGCCCCAGCAGTGGCAGTCGCTGACACCTTACCTCTTATTTTTCTTTCTTAAGCAGTACCTCAGTTAAATCCATACTAAAGTCTCTCTGCTTCTACCTTCATTGGCATAGGTGGAGAATTTCTATGTATACCTCTGGTCATGCTACTAATACATGTTGGATCAGGGACTTGAGTTTAGGTCTACTGATTGCAGTTTTTGTTCTCTTTAAATTATAATGTGCCATGTTCCTATACCCTAAATCTGAAATTTCCATGCTAATCCCACCATGGAATACCATCCACAACTAAACTTTTCTTCCCATTTAAAGCACTACCCTCAATAGTCTTTCCATTATATTCTTGTTTCTGGAAAGCCTTGGCTCCCAGGTCGCTAGTAAGATGGAAATAACAGATGTACTCGGGCACTAAAAAACATTGTTTCTCAGTCTTTCCTTTTTTCCATTTATCTCCTGGTGTTGCTGTTTCTGAATGATTCATGTTTTCCTCTTCCTTGGGAAATGACTTTTCAAACTCTAGATTCATAACAGCGGAGAAAAACTGACACACAATAAATACTAGCAAAAATACGGATAGGGAATGATAACAATCTTTTCCCTCAATCTAACATAACACTATTTTACAACACTTTATTCATAAATTAATATTATATATTGTATTTCTGGATGGCCATGGCCAAAGAATTCATCACTCACTAGTGATGGCCAGATGATAAACCTCTGCATACTTAGCTAACAGCCTCATTTTTAGAAAACAGACACAATCTATTATTTGGACTCTACTTGAAGTATTTTTTAGTTTGATAGAATTTGGAAGAGCATGAACTATTATAGCTTTGAAAAACCTAGAATGGCCTCCATGACATGATGAAGCAGAAGTGTGATTTTTTGAAGAGGTACATTGAATAGGGGATGGTGAATTGCAGTAGGTTGGTATAGATGGCATGTGAAGAACTATATAAAAGGGATGTGGTGTAGAGTATATCAGAAAAATATGCAACTAACTGGCTAAAATGGAAGTATGTGTTATATGACATGTATAATTAAGATTAAATTGCTTTTTTCAAAGAAGGAGGGATAGAGAAAATTTAGAACTCAAAATTTAAAAAAAGTGTTATAATTTTACATGTAATTGGGAAATATTAACAAAATAAATAGAAATAACCTTTGAAAAAGAAAAATATGTAACTGGTGGAGGGGAGTGGAACTGTTATGTAACAAGTAGAAGAGACAGCTAAGACACATATTCCATTGAGATCCAGAGTTTGTTAACATATTAAATTTAATATTAACATATTAAAGACTCCTATCATACTAGTTTCTGCTGTGGTGGCTTTATAGGAGAATATGAATAAGAGCAATAAGATGGGTAGCCATGGATGGGTTGAAATCTGCACTAGGGGAAGGACTATCTCAATGATGATATTGATATGTTGAAATATGAAGGCATCATTCAAAATACTATCATCTTTATTGGCATCTTGTTCTCCTGGATGATTGTAAAAAACATGAAAGCAGGAATCCTATCTCATTTAAGTTTCATCAGAGATTAGCACACAGGCTCTGAATACAATTGGAGTTAAAAAAATATTTTCTAACACTTTTTCAATCCTAAAATAGTTACTTTAAAGCCAGAACTGAGCCATGCATCATTTCAGCAGCCTGGCTAGAGATTCAGTTCTGAATTATTGGGAAGAACAGACATTCTGAGCAGAATAGTAAGTAGCAGAAGGGACTCTTTTGAGAAAAACAAGTATTCATTTGATGCTGTACCATTGATAGGGTAGTAAGGGGTCAGTAAACAACTGGGTTCTGGCCACCTTCAAGATCATTTGTTTGATTTACAACTGGGCTTCTCAAATTAAGGGGAGCAGCAAGGAAAGGGAAACTGTCACAAAATTCTATGCAATCATTATTTCAGTGGCTATTTTTTATCACTCTCTCAGCCACACTTCCTTTGATTTCTCCCACGCAACTTGAAAAAGGGAAAGGTAAAATACAATCATTCCTATTCAGCATTAGGGTGTATATTGTTTCAATGTCTAACATATTTTCTTTCATAAGAGTACAGGTAGCCATGGATAGGGAGCTGATCTTGGAGTCAGAAAGACCTGGGTTCAAATTTTGCCATGGCTGCTGATTTTGGGTAAGTCATTTAGTTTCTCAGTGCCCCAGGTAAAATCCAATCAATAGGTGTCTATTGTATGCCAGACTCTGAAATACAAAAATGAAAAAAACTAAACAGATGCCACTTTCCCCCCTAACGAAGTCCTAGAAATGCCTTGTGTACTGCCCTAAAGTTCTGTCAAATAATTTCAAAAGAAATGTTGCAGTATTATTATCTACATTTCACGGCTCTAGAAAATAATGCTCAGAAAAATTTGATTGATTCAGACACAAAGCTACTAAGCAGATTAGCCTAGATAAGCTGAGTAAAGGAGTAAGCACTCTACAAGTAGAGCCTAGACAAAAACTTAGGACTTCTATTTTCTAATTCAATGATCTTCCCATTCACTGATGTTTTATTATAAGCACTGAGAGTTGATATGGTAAACAATAAGCAATTTTTGGGCAGATAGGTGGTGCAGTAGATAGAACACTGGCCCTGAAATCTAGAAGATTCATCTTCTGAGTTCAAATCTGACCTCAGACACTTAGCTGTGTGACTCTGGACAAATCACTTAACCCTGTTTGCCTCAGTTATTCATCTGTGAAATGGTCTGGAGAAGGAAATGACAAACCACTCTAGTATCTTTGCCAGGAAGACCTCAAAAGGGATCATGAAAAATTGTACACAACTGAACAATAACAATGAAAAAGGAAATTGTGGGTTTTATGATGTAAGTACAAGGGATAGATACAATGACTTGTTTTGTCCTGAGCATCATAAATTCATAAAGTACAACTACCCCCATTTTACACATAAGGAAAGTAAGGTCAATAAAAATGAAATCACTTACCAAAGGCCACACCAGGGACTGGTAAAAATTTTCTTCTCTTTATGGTTTGTGGTAGTTCAATTTCAAACCACAAAGCATAGATAATGTATCAGAAGAGTGTTCTAAGAAACTGAATTTAGCAAGAGTATTTTGGCAGTTCACTTAAGTAAATTTAAGCAAAAATGTGTTAGATATTAATCCAATGCTATATTTCATTGCTAAGATGCTAAGGAGGAATGATTTATATTAATCCAAGAATGCCTTACAGTTATTTTTCTTGAGACATGCAGTTGAAATGCTAAGATAAGCTGAAAACTTTTTCAGTCTTATGAATGTTTCTGTGAATTCTGAGAGATCATTTTTGCCCACTTTGCCTGGCCCATTTCAAAATATTGAACATTAAATGTTCTTTCCTTCATAAAAGGCATAATATGTAACCTCCCCTTTTTATATTCCACAATTTTTATACTCCATAAATTCTGAGGAGAATGATGATACTGGGAAATGATGGGTTTTTTAAAAATTTAGTTTAGAGCAGAGGTTTTCAAGCCAAGGCTAATAGATTTCAAAAGGTCTGTGAACTAGGATCGGAAAAATAGATCTTCATTTCAGCATAATTAGTTTTGTAATCTTATGTATTTTCTTTTTTTCTTTTTTTTTTATTAAAGCTTTTTATTTGTATAACATATGTATGGGTAGTTCCCCAGCATTGATCTTTACAAAGCTTTCCATTACAAATTTTACCCCCAGTCCCCTCCCCTCCCCTAGATGGCAGGAAGTCCACTACATGTTAATAATGTTGAAATACTTGACAAGTTGTGCAAGAAAAATCCTATCTACAAGAAAAAAAAAAAAAAAGAAAATCAGAGAAAGGAAACACAATGCAAGCAAACATCAATAGAGAGCATGAAAATGTTATGTTGTGGTCCATATTTCATATCCCTCTCTCTGGGTGTATATGGTCTTCTTCAGTGAACAATTGGAACTGGTTTGAGACAATTCTTTGTTGCAGAGAGCCATGTCCATCAGAGTAGATCATCATGTATTATTGTTGTTGTTGTGTATAATGATCTCCTGGTTCTTCTCGTTTCACTCAGCATCAGTTCATGCA
>JAJPUD010000453.1:175095-199467 GCA_023553655.1 Myrmecobius fasciatus | reverse complement strand
AGAGAGAGAGAGAGAGAGAGAGAGAGAGAGAGAGAGAGAGAGAGAAACAGAGAGACGAGATTGAGAGATTAAGAAATCTGGATTTCAATCGGATTAGGTTGCTGGTAAGTGTAAAAGTGTTTGTGATAAGAAAATACAATAAGATTATTGTGAATAACAATAGGAAAGGGTCTAATGTTCATTATTATTAAAGCAATATAACTGAATTTAGTGAAAGAAAACCCAAATCTAGCAATTATGGTTGTATGAATGTTAAAGGACTAAAATCATCCCCAAAACAAAAGAGTCACAGACTAGACAAGAGAACCCAACAATCCCCTGCTCTCACTATACTATTTCTCCTGGAGGATCTCACCAGCTCTTATAGAATCAATTGTTATTCCTAAATAGATGATTCTTAGATCCATTTGTCTAACCCCAACCTCTCCCCTGACTTCTGAATATTTCATTTTCAGTGAACTATTGGCTTCCTGAAACTGGATGACTTATAAAAATCTCAACTGAACATTTCTAAAACTGAAATCATTATTTTTGCTTCTCCACTCTCTCTTTTTCCTAACTTTCTTATTATTGTCATTGCTGCCTAGCAAATCATCAACTTTCCAGTCACCCAGACTTGCAGCCTAAGTGTTGTCCTTGAGTTCTCACTCACTCTCACTCTCCCATATTAAATAAATTGCTAAATCCTTACCATTTCTACCTTCACAATATTTCTCTATATACCCACTTGCCTCCTGCACTACTACCATCATGCTGGTAATATCATCTTAGGCTGGGATAAAAAGCTTGTTGGTTGGTCTTCCTGAATCAAGTCTCTCCCTGATCTAATATATCCTCTAATCAACCTCTATAATAATTTTTTAAAGCACAGGTCTGACCATGTAGTCCTCCTCCTTGACAAATGACTAAAGGCTATGGTTAAAAAAATGCAACCAAAAATCATGAAAAATGTTTAAAATCACTAATAATATGAAAATATAAACTAAATAATCTGAAGTAACACCATTTATCTCCCAAATTTTTTAAAGTGTTATATACAGAAAAGTAAATGTGAGAGGAATTGTAAATCATTTCACAATAATACATTGTTGGTAGTGCTATAAAATGGATTATTTGTCTTAGAAAAAAATTTTGAATTGTTCAATAAAAGTTATGAATTTTTTTCTATCTTTTAAGCTAATAGTCTCACTGATGGGTTTATACTTAAAGATAATTTCAAAGAAGTGACATTTGTTTAATGCATTCTTGGTCTGGTTTTCCTCTGAGAAAGGAGAAAGGCTGTCCTTTGCATTTTATTGATCTTGAACTAGGGTTCTGAATTTTTTTTTTTTTTTATCATGGACTTTTGACAGGCAAGTGCAAAATTTCTTAGACTGTGGAACATGACCCAATAGAGGTTTGGGAGTGTAAGGGTCAGGAAAAAATAAATTTCTTTATGATTTATTTTCATTAAATGTTTGGTTTGTATACCTATTTTATATACCTTTACATCCAGAGTCACATAAAAATTTCTTAGGTGAAAAGGGATTGTGAGGGGGAAAAATTTAAGAAAAGCTGATCTGGTGATATCTATGGAAGTCCTCAAAATAATATTGTTGCCTACACTTATAATTTTAGGAAATTATAAATTTCAGTTAGAGATTCAATGATAAAAATGTTGTTTTCCCATTAAAGTTCATAGACCTCCTGAAATCTATCCCTGAATCTATAGGATTAAGACTGGAAACATTGGTTTTACTTACTTGCACCTTGATACATAAGAGGTACAGACCAGAGGAAGTTAGTTCTCAGAGGTTTAGTGGAATTGCCTCTCCCAACAAGGACTCCTTTCTGACTTAATGTGGAATGGTAAATGTGGAATCAAGAAAAGCAGTATTTGCTCTGGTTAAGCAACTCAGAATTGTATTCTTTTTAATCATCTTATAAATAAAATTGTTTGTATTGAATTTTAGGGTTCATAAGTGATTCACCATATCCTAAACTAAAGCATTGTAATGTTCTGAATTTGACCTGGTCAGAATATTTACTATTATTCAATAGTATTGCATTGCAATGACTTCTTGGTTACTTAAATTGTTGAGGTGGGGGAAAAAAAGCAATGTGGAACAAAGGGAGTGTTTCCTGATGGCCAGATATGAGGCTTTGCATTCTATTATTGTAGCCCTCATAGAGGTATATAAGGAGCTCTCTCATTAAGATAGAGGAGACCCCACTATTCATTGCTGATATATGCTTAAGGAAGTTGACAGAGAGAATCAAAATATGGCAAGTCAGGCTAGCACTTGGCTCTTGCTAATGATTTTAGAGAAACTTAATGGCATTAAGGAAATTTTCTTTTTAAAACTGCTAAAAATTTAGCAATTATCAACAGAGGTGAATAAGCTTATACTTTGATTTTTTTTTTAATTTTATTAACGCTTTTTATTTGCAAAGTATAAGTATGGGTAATTTCTCAGTGTTGACCCTTGCAAAGCTTTCTGTTACAAATTTTTCTCCCCTAGCCCCCACCCCTCCCCTAGATGGCAAGAAATCTACTACATGTTAATTATGTTAAAATACTTGACAAATTGAATATGTGTATACATATTTTTACAGTTATCTTGCTGTGCAAGAAAAGTAGGATCTCCAAGAAAAAAAAATCTGAGAAGGGAAACATAATGCAAGCAAACATCAATAGAAAGCATGAAAATGTTATGTTGTAGTCCACATTCATATCCCTCTCTCTGGGTATATATGGCTTTCTTCATCACTGAACAATTGGAACTGGTTTGAAACATTTCATTGTTGAAGAGAGCCATGTCCATTGGAATTGATCATCATATAGTCTTGTTGCTGTGTATAATGATCTCCTGGTTCTGCTCATTTCATTTATAAGCTTATACTTAAAAGGCAAAATGGGGGGGGGGGGTTTAAGTACACAAGTTACTTAGCACAGGCAAAAAGAGAATAGCTGGAGATTAGGGATTTATAGGCCAGAGATGGGAAGTATATTCTCTGATCTACAGCTTTTTCTAGAGAATGTGTTGAATTCCAGCAAATAATGATAATAATCAATATCACAACAACTAGCATTTATATAGTGCTTTAATATTTGCAAAGTGCTTTATATTGTGTTTTTATATGTGTTTATATATTTGTATTTAATTCTTACAACCTGTTGATGTAGACACTATTATTTTTTTCCTTTTTTTTCAAATAAGGAAACTGAGGCATAGAGAGATCATGTGACTATACATATATTCATTAAATTCCATAGAATCTAAAAGGAAATATAAATTAGTTGTAGGAATAAACAGTAAAACTATTATAGTAGGGGATCTCAATGTACCTCTTTTAAAACAAGAAAATCTAACCAAAAATGAACAAAAAAGAAATTAAGAACCTAAATAGTAATCTTGAAAAGTTCAATTTGACTCAAATAATTGTTGACTGAATATAAAGGAATATATATATATATGCATATATATATATAACATTTGACTTTGTTGTTGTTTATATTGTTGACTTAATAGAAAGGAATATATATGTGTGTGTGTGTTGTTGTTTATATTGTTGACTGTGAATAGGAAGAAATATATATATACATACATATATATTCCTTAGATGTACCTGGAACCTTAACAAAAATTAATCATCAGAATAAAAAAATGGAAACTAAATAACTTAATCCTCAAAAATAGATGAGTTACAAAAACAAAGAAACAATTGATAATTTCATTAAAGACAATAACAATTAAACAATGTATCAAATTTTTTGAAGTGCAACTAAAGAAGCCCACATGTGAAAATTTATATTTCTAGACACATCAATAAAATAGAGAAAGAATAAATTAATCACTTGGGTATACAACTAAAACAAACTAAGATGTCAACAAATAAAAAAAAAACATCAAAATAAAAATGCTGAAAATCCAAGGAAAGATTAATAAAACTGAAAAAAAAAACCCACCATAATTCAATAAAATATATCCTAACTATTTGGAGGGGGGGTGAAGATCATAGCAGACAAACTAATATTTAACTTCATTTTCTGAAAAAGAAACCAAAAACATAATTTATTAAAATATTTTTGCTCAATTATTTGCTAACAACACTGACAAATTAAATGAAATAGATGAATATTTGCAGATATTCAAAATGTCTAAATTAATATAATAAGAAGTAAAAGATTTAAATAACCCAATCCCAGAAAAGGAAATTGAACAATACATTAACAGACTCTAAAAAGGAGTAAAAAAATCTAGGATGGATATGCAAGTGTAAAAAAAAAATCTAGGATGGATGTATAAATGAATTCTACTGAATGTGTAAAGCATAATTAACTCCAGTGTTTCATAAGATGTTTATAGAAACAAGAAAAGAAGAGGTATTTTTATGGAATATGGTTTTTATATATAAACCAGGGCAAGTTAAAGCTGAGAAAGAAAACTTAAGGCCTATATCCCTAATGAATATTTATTCACAAGTTTTTAAAAATAGATTAACATGTAGACGATATTAACATATCACAAAGATTTTGTATAATGACCAGACTGTATTTTTACTAGGATTATAGGAATGCTAAATATTAGGAAAATTATAAACATAATAGACTACATTAATAATAACAAAGATCATAAGATTGTATTCATGCATAGAAGATTTTGACAAGATATAACACCCATTCCTGTTAAAAATGCTATAAAATAAAATAAATGAGTATAAATTGATCCTTAATATAAGTAATAATTATCTAAAACCAAGAGTCAGAATTATGTGTAATGAGAATAAACTAGAAGTCTTGCTGATAGATTAGGAGTAAAACAAGGCTATCCATTTTCACCATTTTCACCATAATATATGATATATTAATACAACTGCTAGATGATTAAGACAAGAAAAGGAATTTGAAGAAATAATCATAGGCGGAGAAGAAAGAGAATGATCTCTTTTTGCAAATTAAATGATAGTTTCCTTAAAGAATCCTACAGAATCAACTAGAAATTAACTGAAAGAGAATTTTATCAAAATTGTGAGATTAAGAACAAATTCATATAAATCAGTACCATATCTGTATCACCAATGAAACTCTACAGGAAAACATAAAGAAATTCAATTGATCCTAACTACAAAATATTTAAAATACTTGAGAGTTTGTTTATCAATATGTATATAAGAATGCTATGAATACAACTACAGAAATAAACAATAAAATAATTGGAGAGATACTAATTGCTTATGTGTAGGCTGTCAATATATTAAAAATGATAATATTTTTCAATTTAATTAATTTATTCAATGCTCTATCAATTAAGCTACCAAAAGATTAATATAGTTAGAAAAATAAATGATTCATAAAGCCAGTAGAAATAATGAAAACAATTAATGGAGTTTTAGCAGCAACAAATATTAAACTATACCATAAAGTAGCAATCATCAAAATGATTTGGTGCCCACTTCACACCTCTCAAGTCGGTCTAGATACCAGGAAAAGATAATGATAAATGTTGTAGGGAACAGTTGTGAACTGATCCAACCATTCTGAAGAGCAATTTAAAACTATGCCCAAAGGGCTATCAAATTGTCCATATGCTTTGATTCAGTAGCCTCACTACTGAGTCTGTATCCCAAATAGATCATAAAAGAGGGGAAAGGACTCACCTGTGCAAAACAATATTTGTAGCAGCTTTTTTGTAGTGTTAAGTCATTGGAAATTAAGCAGATATCCAATAATTGGGAAATGGCTGAATATGCTGTGGTATATGAAAATAATGAAATATTATTGTTCTGTAAGAAATGATGAGCAGGTTGATTTCAGAAAAGCCTAGAATGTTTTATATGAACTGATGCTGAATAAAGTAATCAAACCAGGAGAAACTGTACATAATAATAGCAAGGTTATATAATCAACTGTGTAGACTTAGTTCTCAGCAATGCAGTGTTCCTGGACAATTCCAATAGACTTGGGATGGAAAATCCATCTACATTCAGAGAGAGAACTATAGAAACTGAATGTGGATCAAAACGTAGTATTCTCACCTTTTTTGCTTTTTCTTTGTGGTTTTTTCACCTTTGTTATGATTTTTCTTTCACAGCGTGATAAATATGGTGATATGTTTAGAATTGTACATATTTAACCAATATCACATTTCTTGCTGTCTTGGGAACAGAAGATTAGGGAGGGAGAGAGAAAAAATTTGGAACACAAAATCTCACAGAAATAAATGTTGAAAACTATCTTTACATGCATTTGGAAAAATAAAATACTGTTGAGAAGGAAAAAGAAGAGAAAGAGAAAACAATTTTCCATTCAAAATAAATGCAGAATATATAAAATTAAATGGATAAATGTGTAAAATTTTAAAAAATGATTTGATACTGGTTAAGAAAGTGATCAGTGGAACAGACATATAAAAGCAAATGAATACAGTAGTTTCACATTCCATACAACTAAAGGTATTGGAGTAAGAATTCACTTTTTTAAAACAAAAACTTATGAAAAAGATAGAATGCATTCTAGAAGTTAGATGTAGACCAAAATTTCATACCATATGACAACAAAACTTCTAAGCTGGTACATGACTTAGACATAAAAGTTAACATTTTAAAGAAATTAGAGAAGGAAGGAAACATTTTTAAAATCTGTGGATTTGGAAAGTATGACCAAATAAAGTATAGAGATGTTCACAGAAGATAAGATGGATAATTTTGATTTTATAAAACTGAAAAGTTTTTGAAGAAACAAAATCAATGAAACTAAAGGTCTCATTTCTCACATGCAGAGGCAACTGATTCAGATTTCTAAGACTAAGACCCAATTGATAAATGGGCAAAGGATGTGAACTGTTTTTCCCTCCAGAAGAAGAATTATAAGTTATCAATTACCATATGAGCAAAAGGTCCCAAGTCACTAATAATTTTGGAATCCAAATTAAAGTAATTCTGAGGTTCCAACATATGGACAAAGTTGAGAAAAAAGGAAACTGACAACTGCTGTAGTTAGTTAAAAAAAAAAAAGGCACATTTATATACTGTTGATGGAACTATGAACTGATCCAACCATTTGGAAAGGGAATTTACATCCCAAATTACCAAGATATACATACCTTTGACTCACAATGAAATCAAAGAAAATGGAAAAGGATTTCTTTGTACAAAATTATTCATAGTAGCTCCTTTTTTTTGTGGTGATTTAGTAAATGCCTATCAATTGGGGAATGTCTAAATGAATTATAGTAAATTAATAATAATGGCATACTAGGTTATGAATAAGACTTCCCAGGGCCAGAACCCATCACCAATTTCCAGGATAATGGACTTTAAGGAAGGGCCTTGAGCAATCTAATCATCCCTTCTTCAGTCAAATTTTCTCTGACTGTTGAAATGCTATTTGGACTCACTCTTCAGGAGTTAAATTATTCTCATTCTCACAAAATACTTTCTGGAATCCCAGTGATTTTGAATGACTGGAAGCTGATATATCAACTTTACCCCACATACTCAAGTGCCCATCCTTCTACTTATGCTCAGTTCCCCTGTCAAAGACCTTCAGATCTGCTTGACCTTCCACTGTGTTCTCTGGAATGCCTGCTCCATAATTAAAATTCCTAAATTCTTTCATTTTTCACTGCTTATATCTTTTGGTATTCACTAATATCTGGTATCCACTGTGACGTGGCTCCCTCCTCATTGATTCTACATTCCCGGACACACTTCCCAGTGCTTGTTGAATATTCACTAACACTCCTGACTTATTGGTCAAGATGAGGAAGTTTTAATATTCCTTACTCATCATTATCATTTTCAGATTCTTTTTTTCCTCACTACTACTTTTAGGTTTTTGGTATTCAAATTTATCTTTCAGTCCATATCTTAACTGCTGTTATAAAATCAAGTCCCAAAATATTCTCCTTCATTTAATGAGTTCTGTGTAGGACTTCCACTTTCTCTATTCACTTCAATTTTTTTCTTCATATTAGAGGACTTAAAAATATATAATGACATTTCCTCATATATGCTGAAGTTCTCAGGTCTTCAATCTACTCAGTTTCCACAATAAATTACTTTGTTACACCTTAACTGCTCATAGAAATGGTTATCTGATCATAATTTTTTGTCATTCACATATGCTCAGACACATATATATGCATATACATTTACCCATGTGTAAATATGCATCTAAAGCAATAATAATATGGCATATATATATAATATAGATTTCTCTTTTGATTGAATCTTTAAGTTTGATTGTCCTATTAAAACTTAAGAAGAATCACTTGATTCTAATATCACAGCTAACCATTATCCTGTATCATTCTTCCTTATTTTCTTCTTTAAAAAGACATTTACACTAGGTACTTCCATTTTCTCTCCTTTCCTCTCCTCAGCTCTCCTTTCCCATTGTATTCTCTCCTCTCCCCCTTTTTTCCCTCTCACCCTCCTAAACTAACTGCAATTTGGCTTCTCATTTCATCACTTAATTGGAACTGCTCTCTCCAAAGCTACCAAGGATCTCTTAATTGTCAAATCATGTCCTTTGTTCATTCCTCAATCTTTTTTTACTTCTTTGCAGTATTTAAACTATTAATCACTCTCTTCTTCTAGAAACTGTCATCCTTAACCCTTTTACCCTCATTCATCCTGCATATATGATTGCCAAATCTTGTAATTTCTAACTTTGCAACATCTGCCACATCTGTCTACTTCACTGTAGTCTCATAGCTATTACTTAAATAAAGGCTCTTATCACCTATTGCCCAAACACTATTTCTTGTCTCAAGTCTTTCTCCACTCAAATCCATTGTCTAGTCTACTTAGATGCACTTTACTGAAGTGCAGTTTTAACCATATCACCCCTTATCCCTTATTCAAAAAACTCCAGTGACTCCCTATGACGACTTATCCTGTATAAAACACTTGCTTTGACATTTAAAGCATTTCCTAACCTTTCCTTGTCAAATCTTTTTAACCTTGTTATCCCCACATGCTCTAAAATCAAACTACATTGAACTACTTTTATTCATGTAAACTTTCTGGGGCAGCTAGGTGGTGCAGTGGAAAGAATGCTGAACCTGGAATCAGAAAGGCCTCTATATTTTAGCAAATTGGCCTCAGGCACTTACTAGCCCTATGACTCTGGCAAGTCACTTAATTCTACTTGCTTCAGTCTATAAAATGAGCTGGTGAAGGAAGTGGCAAACCATTCTAATATCTTTATCAAAAACAAACAAAACCCAAATGGGGTCAGACATTACTGAAAACAACTGAACAATAATAATATGACCCTACACCTCTAATCTCTCTTTCTCAATTCCACCTCTTATTTTTCCTCTAGAGTCTTTCAAGTTTGAGTTTAAATCCTACCATTTTGGGGTGACCTTTCCCAATCCCATTTGCTATTAGCTTATTCCTCTCAGATAATCTTCCATCAATTCCACATATCTGCAGTATATACCTGGTTATTTACATGTTGTCTCCCACACTAGAATGTGGATTCCTTGAGGGTAAGAAATGGTCTTTTCTTTGCTTATTGTTTTTAGCCTTTCTTTTTTTCATTATTTTTAAATAGGTTTTTTTTTTTTAATTTTTCAAAATACATGCAACAATAGTTTTCAACAATCATCTTTACAAAACCTTGTTATTTCAAATTTTTCTCCCTCCCTTTCCTATGCCTTTTCCCCTGGACATCAAGTAATGCAATATTGTTAAGCTTTCTTCATATTCAAAGTCCTTAACACAATTCTTGACACATAGCAATATGATGCATATACATACACACACACACGTATGTTTTCCCCAATTACATTTTAAACAATTTTTATCCTTTTTTAAAAGTTTTGAGTTCCAAACTCTATTTCTTCCTTTTCCCCTCCCCATTTTCCCTCTTCCCTGAGATGGTAAAAAACAGATGTAGGTTTGCATGTGCAGTCATGTAAAAAATTTCCATATTAGTCATTTTGCTCAAGAAGACTCAAAAGAAAAAAGAACGAAAGTGAAAAATAGCATGCTTCAGTTTATATTCAAATAATCTAAGTTTTTTCTCTGAAAGTGAATCATATGCTTCATCATTAGTCCTTTGGGATTTTCTTGCATCATTGTATAAAATTGCTCTTAATGTGTGCAACATCCTCCTGGTTCTGTTTGCTTTACTTTACATCAGTTCATGTAAGTTTTTCCAGGTTTTTCTGAAATCATGCTATTTGTTATTTCTTAAAAGGCAATAATATTCCATTACAATTATATGCCACAGCTTGTTTAGTTATTCCCCAATTGGTGGGCATACCTTCAATTTCCAATTTTTAGCCATCACAAAAAGAGCTGCTGTAGATATTTTTGTACATAGCAGTCCTTTCTTCCTCCCCTCATCCTGCTTTTTGATTTTTGGGATATAAACCTAGCATTGGTCTTGCTGGATTAAAGGGTATGTAGAGTTTTATAGCCCTTTGGCAAAGCTCCAAATTGCTCTACAAAATAATTGGATCAGTTCACAACTCCACCAACAATGCATTAATATCCCAGTTTTCTTCCATTCTCTCCAGTATTTATTATTTTCTTTTTTGTCACATTAGCCAATATGATAAATCTGAAATGGTATCTCAAAGTTATTTTAATTTGCATTTCTCTAATCTACAGTGATTTTGGAACATTTTTTATGTAACTATATATAGCTTTGATTTCTTTGTCTGAAAATTGCCTGTACATACCTTTTGACCATTTATCTACTTAGGAATGATTTTTAATTTTTATAAATTAGACTCAATTTTCTCTATGTTTGTGAAATGAGACCTTTATCAGAGATGCTTATTACAAAAATTTCCCCCCAGTTTTCTGTTTTCCTTATAATTTTGGTCACATTGGTTTTGTTTGTGCAATTTTTAAAAAATTTTATAAAATCAAAAGTATCTATTTTATATTCTGAAATGCTGTCTATCTATTGTTTTGTCACAAATTCTCCTCCTATCCATAGATCTAACAGATAAACTATTCTGTGCTCTCCTAATTTGCTTATGGTCCCACCTTATATGTGTAAATCACATACCTATTTTAATTTTATCTTGGTATACAATGTAAGATGTTGGCTTATACCTAGGTTTTTTTTTTTTTGTTGTTGTTGTTGTTGTTGTATTATCATCTGAAAGAGATGAATTAAATAGTTCTGTTTTTCTACATTTGGCTATAATGTTTGTACGGTCAGTTTTTGTGCAGGAGCCATGCAATGTGGGAAAAAAAGTAAATTCTTTTCTATTCCTGTTCAATTTTTTTCCATAGATCTATCATAATTAACTTTTCTGGAATTTTATTTACCTCCTTAACTTTTTTCTTATTTATTTTTGGGTTAGATTTATCTAATTTTGAGAGCAGAAAGTTGAGGTCCTGTGCTAGTAGTTTTATTGTCTATTTCTGTCTGTAATTCATTAAACTTTTTCAGAAATGTAAATGCTGTACAATTTGGTGCATATATGCTTAGTATTGATAATGCTTCATTGTCTATAGGACCTGTCAAAAGGTATGGTTTCCTTATTTACCTTTTTAAATTAAATATACATTTTGCTATAGCTTTGGCTGAGATCATGATTGCTACACCCAGATTTCTTTGCTTTTCGATTCTTTTATTTTAGCTGCCAAAGGATTGAAAGAATGTCAGCAGAGCTTAAATTTGTTGCATTGGGGTAAAGCAGAGGTCACCATGCCCTAGAAAAAGCTCTGCTGAGGTTACCAAAATATTTTTTCAATGGTACGCAACATAACTTGAATATGCTTTTTGATTCATTTCTATTAGATTTATAGTTTTTCTCCTCAAAAGAGAAAGTGCAAGAGTATCAGAGTATGATGTTTATCATCATGTGTATAAGTGCATATATGCACACATACTGAGAACACTTAAAAATTCATTAGGCAGATGTGAACTGATCTGTGAAGAAAAACACAACTGAACAGTAATTATTCAATGAACTCGAAATCAAATTTAAATATTAATATTTTTACTGCAACAGAAAGCAAACAAAAAACTTTATAGTGGGATAGTCCTAGCCAGAACTAAGATCCAGAGATGAAAAAAAAACTGAACTGAAAAAGAAATGTAATAACAAAATATTCTCCAATCGAATCTGAACCAAAATCATATTTCATTAGTTCAAGCCCTTAAAGTTACAAAAGGATAAAGCATCAAGCTTTTTTGTTTCTTTTTCTTTTTTTTTTATTATTTGAGTTCAAAGATTCAGAGGCATCATGTTCTTTGCACAAAATACTGTATTATTTGGTAAATTTCCTAAATTATATTTCAGTTTTTTCCTGGTCTTTTTTTTTTTTGCCTTTTCTAACTTGCCTCTTTTAGCTTATCACTAATATTTTCTATGGAATTATCCTATGACATCTTCTAACTTCACCAACTACTGTTTTTATTTATTTTTAAATTTTTCTTTTTTTCTTTCTTTAGAAATAAGGAGCTAAGATGGTCATGATATCTTAACTTTAAATTGATTTATTTGTCATTTGCCTGTGACACTTTTGTGGCATTTCAGTCTATTCAGAAAGCAACAAAGGTATAAGTTAATAGATAGCAAATGAATTGTATATAAGGATTTTTTCTCCTTTCCTCCCTCCTCTCCCCCGCCCCCGCCACTTTTTTTTAAACTGGCCTCCCTGACCTAAACCGTAATCATCCTTTCCTGTGTCTCCTTTCTCAAATAAGAATCCTGGCCCTATTTTGTTTGTTGTGGTTTCTATATATAATATGTATGTTGTCAAACTTAATGACCAGAACTTTAGAACTCCAACCTTAGGGATGAATGAAAGAATAATAGCCTTAGAGATTTCAGAATAAGATATTGATCTGGTATTTTGAGTTTAGGAGTGCACAAACTATATCCAATATATCTTGGAAAGTTAAAACATTGTCCTGGCAAAGGAATTCCATTGAGCTTAGCTATTAAATGATCCATCAAAGGATGCCTAGTGAGTCTGGTAGATTCTGAGCTCTAGTTGAAAACTTAGCTACTAGGATTCCAAACCCTCTTCACATCAGAAGGCTTCAGAATCGTAGACTGAGAACTGGAGAGGGCCTTAGATGTCATCTTGTCCAAAACCCTCATTTTGCACTTGAGTGAACTGAGGCCCAGAAAGTTTAAATGGTTCCTTTAAAATATACACGCTTGGTTCTGACATACTTGGTCTTACCAGTTTGTGTCTGATCTCCCTCAATTGAGAAGTATATGGTCCTATGGTACACACTCATTATTCAACACTTATTTGTATAATCAAACTATAAAACACAGTACTTATGACATAGAATATGTTTGAAGCAATCTATATTAGTTGCAGAATCATGAGAATAATATTTATGAGACACCTTTTTAACCTTTCTCTTCAGTTTGTGAGTTCAAATCTGAACTCAAACACTAGCTTTGTGATCCTGAGCAACATTAACTCATCAGTTCCTCACATTAGCTTCCAAAGATAGGTAGTATAGATACAATTACATATATTAAGAAACTGAAGCTAATGCCCTACTCAATCTCATGGAGATAGCAAGTGTCAGACCTGACACTTGAATAAAACCTTCTGACTCCAACTCTAGTACATTTTCCAAAGCACCATACCAAAACATCATAGTTGTTTTTTTTAAACAAAAATGTGTTTATAACATGATGTCCTTAGTTTCAGTTGGCTTGTTCTACTCCATTAACCTTTGACCAGAAGTCAAACATTTTCTTTTCAAAAATATCATAATAATTTTGAGCATTTCTTACTTTCACACATCAGGATTATTTAGAAAAATAATCTGGCATTTGTTTTGGGGAATCACAGAAATTTTGAGAGACTGTTTTAATAATCTTTCTTACCTCCAGGCATGAATCCACCGACAGCATCCCCAGTGTGCAAATTAAGAGCTTATTTTTCAAACCTTCTTTCATTTGGGGCTAAATGTATTCACATAAGAGACTAGAGAAAAAAAAAGACAAACAATAGATAATTGCATATGTGTTTTAAAGGGCTGCCAAATTGGTCCCTATTTCTACCATAAACCCACTCCCACTTTTTTGATGGAACTTTATTACCATTTTTTTTCAATTTTGCATTTTCCTTTGAGTGACCTGCTCCATTGCTAACATGTTTGATTTTTTTTCCAGACAAACTAATGATTCAGGAAGGGAAAAAGACACATTCAGGTTGGACAGAGTACATATGATAAAGTATAAGTGGGAAATGTTTCCACATGGAGAGTATTTGTGATTTCACACTGCTCCAAAGTAGATGCTTGGCTTCCAATAACAGTGCAGGTAGTTACAGTGCTATTTATCAGTGTTCCTGGTAGATGATTGCCCAGCCATTAATAGAGCTTTCCCTAGGCTCCTGCTGATCAACAAAATTGATTTAGGTTCTTTAAAGGAGAACCTGTGTGCACGTATGTATAATCTAGTCTAATTAACACAACTTTTTATCTTTTGATCTTCCTCTACACCACAGACATTGGGGCCTCTGTTATTTTCAACTTCAATAGGAATCCCATCCCCTTCACAAGTGTGTAGAATAATAATAATACTCAATGGTTCCATCCTTTCATTTGCTTCTCTTGTTTTTAGTTCATCTTTAGCACAATGAATTCATGAATGTTATATTTTATTTGAATAACCACACAAACCTGATAATGAATAGAGTCAGAGAATTTATTCTCACTATCCTTTTGTGACTCAACCTTCAAGGCAATGAAATTTTCTTTTAAATGATCTCTCTTGTATCAGTAGTATCATTGGAATTCTTTCACTTGTACTCTGAGAACCTAAAAATAATTTCTGTAGAATCTCAAAAAAAGATTCAAAATAACATCTCCTCTCATTTGTTTTGGTTGTTTTTATTTGCATTTGCTTTTCCACGTGGATCAAAACCAACACTTATGTAGTGTCAAAATGGGAAGTCACCTACTAGTATTCAATAGATATTGGACTTTATCATTGACAGCTCTGCATCTTCAACTCCAGGACTTTCTTCTTTACTATTATTCATGTTGAGTTTATTCTTTGTTCTAATTATTCTCTAGTCTCAATCTATCACAAGGCTCTCTTCCTCCATCCATTTAGTTAAATAATGAAAAATTTCTCAAATCTACCTGTCCTGGGTTTTATTTTTACTTTCCATTTACTATCAACAAGGTAAATCATTGCACTGACTAATTTTATGGGGTTTAATAATTATCCAAGAAAAATAATTATTCTGTTCCAAAGGTAACTATTTCACTTTTAATTTGGATTATATTTGATATCTTTAAACTTGGGTTCACCAAATGAATGAATGAAAGAATGAATAAATGAAAAAACATTAATAAGTATTTACTCGGTTCAAAACATTATACAAGTACTAGAGAATACAAATAGTAAATCAAGGCAGTCCCTGTCAAAGGATTTATATTTGAGGAACTTATATTCCAATGGGAAAGATAATGTTAATTGAAGGTTTATGGTTTTTAGGGTAAAATGGCAAAACAAGTGGTAATGTATCTTCTTTTATACTATTTCCACTGACAAAATCAAATATGTTTCTAATAATAAACTGCTTAATCACAAAAACTAGGATTTATAATCACGTAAAGAGTTAATTCTATCAATGAATTGTGTTTGAGTTTATATTTTGTTGCCAAATCTAAAAATTCATTTCCTTAGAGAAGATTTTTCATTAATAGATAAAAAGTTTGCAATTTCACAACCTGGTTTGAATATTATTCATTTTACATTTTGAACTAAAGACCAGGTTCAGCCAATACTTAAGTGCTAACCCATGCAATACAAATATGACTACAAAGAAATAGATTTGATAATAGAATTAGAAAGAGAAGCATAAATCATCAATGTGTTTATATTTCTTTCTGAAGTAAAATTTAGCTGATATAACTTTTAGTCATAACATACTTGTATAAAATGTATTACTATCATGTGAAACTATTGTAACTTTTTTTTTTTTTTTTTGCTTTTTGCTGAGGCAATTGGGGTTAAGTGACTTGCCCAGGGTCACACAGCTAGGAAGTGTCTGAGACCAGATTTGAACTCAGGTCCTACTGACTTCAGGGCTGGTGCTCTAACCACTGCGCCACCTAGCTGCCCCAACTATTGTAACTTTTATTCAAGTTTAGCCCCAGGTAGGAATTCTAGAATATGTTTATTATGAATTTTCTTTGAGGTAATCACAGGCTACAATATTTTACAGAATATTGGTTATACAGATAATGTGTCCTTTGGAAAGAAGGCAGCATGATTCTCAGTGGGAACTCTAGGCCAAGATACTTTCCCTCATGTGATGGGAGTAGAGAGTAGCCAAGCAATTAAGATCTAGCAGCCAAAGCCTCAGAATTTTTGACCATCTGGGTTGGCTATAACAAAGTTTTCCATTTCTTTTCTCTTTAGTCCTTCCTGGAAGCCAGACATTTCATGTTTCCTGGAATTTTCTGAACAAAATGATCAAGAACCACAATAGTTACCTCAGCCCTTGTTCTACTTTGAGTGTTGTTTAGACCAATTTGGAAATGATCATTATCTGGGGAAGAACTATAACCATTCACTATTAGTTCTAATATATGTATGGTTTTGTGTAAAGTAAGTAGGACTGGGGAAAATTGGAAATGCATGTCTAATTTTACTGATCTAGGCAATTGTAAAAATCTCTAGAATATCAATTAAATAAGGAATTGCACTTAGATTATATTACAATATGGGTTATATATCCAGCATAAAGGGACAAAGTCTTCAATTCTCTCCCACCTGCCTCTCCATAGATCTTGTACACTAATTCAAACAAAGGAGTCAGTGACATAAATAAATGGCTTACTTCTTAGACATCTTTTATTCAACATCTTTTAAACACCTAATTTGTACATGACATTGTGTTAAATGCTAAGGGAGATATAGAGATGAATAAGACCTGGTTGCTGCCTTCATTAGAGGGAAAATAAGATTTACACATATATCATAACTGCACATAACACATAAAGTTTTACAATGTGTTTTCCTGACATCTAGTTGTTGCTGTTGTTCAGTCATTCAGTTGTGTCCAAGGCTTTGTGACCCCATAGACCATTACATGCCACTCCTTTATATCCTCTTCGGTCTCCCAAAGTCTGTCTGAGTTCATGTTTTTAGCTTCCATAATACTATCCTTTTCATCCTCTGCTGTCTCTCCTTTGTCTTCAATCTTTCACAATATTAGTGTGTTTTTCAATGAGTTCTATCTTCTCATTATTCTCATTATGTGGTAAAAATCTTTATGTGGTATTTAATCTTCAACTTCATTATTTTATCTTCCCTTGAATAGTGTCAATTTATTTCTTTAAGTATTAATAGATTTGATCTTCTTCCCATCCAAGGGACTCTCAAAAATCTTCACCAATACCATAATTTGAATGTATAGGTTCTGTGATATACTCAGCTTTCCTTACTCTAAACAAACTTTCATTCATTCAACAAGTATTGGAAGCCCTCATATGTGCATATTCAGACCATATGTCTAAAGTTTGATAAGTTCAAAAAAAGCAGAAACAAGGAATGGAGAACTATTTGGTGCTCATTCTAGGGCAAGAGATAGTGTTTGGGGTGGTGATTTAAAGAACAAAGATGAACATATCTGACCTTTTTTGGGTATAATTCAGATCCAGGAGAAGCCTTGGAGATCATGTTTACAGAGAAGGAAAATGAAGCCCCAAAAGGTCTTAGGTTCATATATTTACAGCTACAAGGGGCTTTACAGTAATTTAAAGTACTTTAGAGTAGTGGAGACCAAGGAAAGCAAGATCATGAAGGTGATAGATGGCACAGACAAAGCCCAGGCAGGACAAGGGTTTTAAATACTATGTTTTTATGGCTATATGGAAGGTGAAGTTGGGGTGGGATGGTGCCAGGCATTCATGCCCCTCCATATGACTCATGTTGGTTCCAGTATATTCAATCATCTTCAACATGGATACCATACAATGCTTCAGCATCAGGACATGGTTTTGTTTGTTTTGTTGCCCTTGTTCCATATTAAGTCAAGACCTGAGCTATAGATTGGCAAGATTACCTGATATGAAATATACATATTAATGTTTTAATGATATTAATGATAGTGATATTATTGGACATTTATATGAAACCTTATGGCTGGTCAATTTCATGCACATTATTTCATCTGTGTTCAAAGTAAGTTTTAATATGTGCTACAAATATATTATCTTCTTATATAGGAGGAAACTGAGGTTTTGGGAAGTTAAATGATTTGGTCAAAGTCAGAATCAGTAAGTGGTAGAGCTGAAATGAGAGCATCTGCCTTCTGATTCCCACTCGGGTCTTCTTTTCACTGCTGTTGGCTCATTGCCTCTGTTTTGTTGGAAAGGGCTCCCCTACCATTAAGGAAGGAAGCACACTGCCAAGACATTCTAGGAGCAGGCTAGGAAAGAGCATTTGGGAGAGAGGCGTGATGACAATCTTGACATTCATGTCTTTAGTTGTGTTTGTGTGAAGTACATGCTACTCTCATTTTCACTTGATGCTAATTGTCCCAAGGGAAGCATTTCGATCACAGAAGAATACATTAGAAAATAAGAAAAAGAAGGTCATATTGGGCAGGAAGCAACAAATTGCCACTGTATGGGAATGGAACATTGAAATACCTTCTTCTTGAGGCTCCTTGTCACCTTAAGATGTCATTGGGACCTTCTGGCTTTTGAGAAACTTCCTAGTCTTGAAAAGACTTTCTCCCTACTTTTTTCCACAAGAGGCTGGGCTCATATACTCCCCCTGCTGGTGCTTCTACCCAACAATCAATTAAATAGGATTATGGTGCCAGAGCCTTAGGAATCATTTCATCCAACCCTTCATGTCCAGGCTATGTGACCTTTCAATAGCTATTCTCTCTCCCACTTTCCCCATGAATAGAATGCTCACTTTCCTTTCAACCCCCTTAAAAGCAGAAACATCCATCCTGGGATACTCTTTCATCTAAAATTAGGAAAGAACAAACAGAAAAAGGAGGCAGTCCAAACCCAGGTTCAAACAGACCTGCCCAGGCAGGACAAGGATTTTAAATATTATGTTTTTATGGCTATATGGAGGGTGGAGGTAGGGGTGGGATGGTGCTAGGGACTCATGCCCCTCCCAATAGTAGGGATACATCTTAAAACACTCCTGCTTAATGTATAGTGGGAGAAGAAAGCAGCTAAAGGGGAAGACTCCTCTCTTTTGTACAACCACTGAACCAAAAGCATCTCCAGTTCTGTATTCAGTGTGAACTCTTCAACATCTCACATGGCCAGAAAAGAGCCCCAAAGCTTCTCATGGGTTCACCTAGAATCAGGAAAGTTGAAAAGGGGGTGTACTTCCTAAGGAATTTTTCTTACAAATCTCAAAAAGATGCAAATAAGCTGAAAAGAAAGGTGAAAGGAGAGAATTGCCTCTATATATGCACCAAACCAAGTGGTATAGACCCCAAGATCATAAATTTGGAGCTAGAAGGGACTTTAGAAACTAGTGAGTAAAACCTGTTCATATTATATATGAGGAAGCAGATTTTTCAAAGCTCTTGTGACTTGATTAAAGTCAGTAATAGGGCAGAATTCTAATCTGTTGTTTGACTCCAAATTCACAGTTATAATGCAAGGAGCATAGCAGTAGGCATGCCCAGTAATCCATATAGTTAAAATACAAAAAAGAGTCATCAATCAAACCCAAGGGGTTAGATGCTTCCATCCAGATTGCTAAGTATGGAAAGCAAGCAGAAATAGAGATCCTAATGGAAAGAGTTAAATGTGCCCCTCTTGTCTCTTTAAGACTTGCTGATACAAGCCCCATGACTAGACTTAGGCTCTGAAAGAGCATCATTCAGGAGGATAAGGAAAATAAAAGTTTATATCAAAGAGGTATCATCATATGAGGAAACCAGGAAATATAGAATGAAATCATGGTGGAAATAATGAGTAAAGATCAGTAGAGGTGGAAAACAGAAGCCGCATTTTTACTGAAATACTCTTCACAGGTCACTTAGAAAGAGAGGGAGAAAAGTTTTGGAAATAGGTCACAATCCTGGAATAGAAATATGATGTGGAAGAAATTTGGGACTCACCTAGACATCTGGAACTCTCTGTCAAGAGAGCAGAGAATATGTTGATGTCTTGAACAGGATTGAATTTCCAGGCATAGGAAACAATGAAAATGGCTGGAGTCAGAAAATGGAATGTCTTGTTTGAGGAACAGCTGGTCAAAGTCACTGGAAAGTTATATAGTATGAGAAGACTGCAAAGGGGAGGAAGAATATGGGGTATGTCATAAAAGGTTTCTTGATAAAGAGACAAAGGGTGGTGAAGAGTTTTCATTTCATTGTATATGAGAATTAGTTGAAGAAAATACTGATATTTAGCTTGGTAAAATGAAGTCTGGGTAGGGTGATAGTAAGGAGGGGAGAGGACAAGATCACCATGTTCCAGTATTTTGAGGGCTATCAAATAGAGGAGGTATTTAAACTTGATTCCCATGTCCTTATATTTGTGATGATAAAGCTATTAGAATTCTTAGATTCTTTTGTTTCTTTTGCTTTCAATTTTTTTAATCCAATAAACTCTAATAAACATGTATTTCAGATTTTATGGGATTTGAATCTAGGATTTTTTTTTTCTTACTGCAAGCACAAGATTGTTTCTCTTGTACCATTTTGACTCTCACCGTTATTCCTTACTCATTAGATACAAAGAGAATTGAGGAAATGGTAATGACAGTTCAAAAGCCTACTTAAAAGTGCTTTCAAAGGGGTCATAATAAGATTCTGGAAAACCAGCAAGAGATAAAGAATTCTAGATCTTCAGAATGTACTTCTGGAGCTTAACTTTACTAAGATTTCAAATGATTATGGGTAGGTCCCTACAGGCACAGACATAACAGGTGAACATGTCTTTTGGTTCCTTGAGAGTTTTGGAAAACTAAAATGTTTGTGCTTTTTATGGGAATCCAGGAGCAAGCAATTGGTGATTATTGTAAATGGGTTAATCTTTCTTAGCTAGCACTTTTGGGAAGAATCTACTGATGGTTCCTATTGAAGTTATAGTATAGTTATTTCTTTTCAGTTTTTTGAATACAGAATGCTTTAAATAATAAAGAAATGTACAATAGTGAATTTTCTGACATTGTGAAGAAGTAAGTCAGAAACTACAAAAATGATAAAATCCTGCCCATCAATGGCATACCATCGCATAGAGTAAGAAAGGTTTAGATTTCTAACCTCCAAAATTCGTTGAATAAAAATAATCGATGTATGGGTGGATCTAAATATGTCAGAGTATGGATTGATTCTTAATATGAATTTGGGTGGGAAAATTATATTCTTGTGTTCATTAATATCTAACTGAAATTCAGCATTTCCTTCATTTAAGGGTATATTCTGAGAAAAGATGCATAGGTTTCACCAGGCTACAGAAGAGATTAATGACATAAAAAGTTTAAGAACCCTCATATCAAAAACTAAAGATATAATACCAAGCTTTCAAAATATACCACCATCATTGGCACCATCTCTAAAAGATGAAGTAATTGCTTTTATGTGCCAAAAGCTTTTTTTCCTGGAACCTAGTGTGGAACATAAAAATTAACTTGTTCTATCTTAAACAGCTGAGAACTTTTCTTTCTTAGCATTACACTAGAGTGTTATGAAAAATCATTATTTAAAGACTCTCTAGTAAGGCCTATTGTATCTCTTCAGAAAAGGCATGTAGAGTTTTAAACTTTTGCTAGTTGCTACCTTTCTGAGATCATTTTATCTTACTATATATATGGAGGCAATTTTCCCTTTGATACAGGAATGAGTATCAACAAAAATAGGCATCTTCCTAAAAATGCCCATGTGACAGAAAGCTCATCTTGGCTCCTAAGTTGATAAACAATGATAAAGATGAGTTTCCATACACTTTGTCAGTATTTCTGACATAAAGATAAAGAAGGAAAATATTGTTCAGTCAAGAAATAATTTTGGCAACTAAAGCCTAATTTCTTTTTTTTTTATTAAAGCTTTTTATTTGTATAACATATGTATGGTAGTTCCCCAACATTGATCTTTACAAAGTTTTCCATTACAAATTTTACCCCCAGTCCCCTCCCCTCCCCTAGATGGCAGGAAGTCCACTACATGTTAATAATGTTGAAATGTAAAGCCTAATTTCTTATAAAGAAACCTTTCTTAAAAATTATAGGTTATTAGAAAATACAAAATGGATAATTTTAATTACATTAAATTGAAAAGCTTTTGCAAATAAAACCAATGCAGTCAAAATTAGAAGGGAAGCAGAAAAGTGGGAGACTTTTTTTTTGAGCGAGTGCTTCTGATAAAGATCTCATTTCTAAAATATAGAAAGAACCAAGTCAAATTTATAAGAATTGTTTGCTTGCATTGTGTTTCCTTTCTCTGATTTTTTTCTTGTAGATACGATTTTTCTTGCACAACAATGATGTGTGGAACAAATAAAATCAGACCTAGTCAATTGGAAAAACATTAAGTGCTCATGGGTAGGCCGAACAAATATAATAAAAATGACAATACTACCCAAACTAATTTATTTATTTAGTGCCATACCAATCAAACTCCCAAGAAATTATTTTACAGACCTAGAAAAAATAGTAGCAAAGTTCATTTGGAAGAACAAAAGGTCAAGAATTTCAAGGGAATTAATGAAAAAAAAAGGCAGATGAAGGTGGCCTTGCTGTACCAGATCTAAAACTATATTATAAAGCAGTGGTCATTAAAAACCATTTGGTACTGGCTGAGAAATAGAGCAGTCGATCAGTGGCATAGGATAGGATATCAGGACAAGCTAGGTAATAATGTTAGCAATTTAGTGTTTGATAAACCCAAAGACCCCAGCTTTTGGGATAAGTACTCACTATTCGGCAAAAACTGCTGGGAAAATTGGAAACTAGTGTGGAAGAAATTAAGGCTGGACCCACACCTAACACCGCACACCAAGATAAGATCTAAATGGGTTCATGATCTAGATATAAAGAGTGATATTATAACTAAATTAGAGGAACATAGGATAGTTTACCTCTCAGACCTGTGGAGATGGAATAAATTTATGTCCAAAGAAGATCTGGAACTCTTAATTGAACACCAGATAGATAATTTTGATTATATTAAGTTTAAAAGTTTCTGTACAAACAAAACTAATGCAGACAAGATTAGGAGGGAAGCATCAAATTGGGAAATCATCTTTACATTTAAGGGTTCTGATAAAGGTCTCATCTCTAAGATATATAGAGAATTGTCTCATATTTATAAGAATTCAAGCCATTCTCCAGTTGATAAATGGTCAAAAGATATGAACAGACGATTTTCAGATGAGGAAATTAAAACTATTTATAGTCATATGAAAAGGTGCTCCAAATCACTATTGATGAGAGAAATGCAAATTAAGACAATTCTGAGGTACCACTACACACCTGTCAGATTGGCTAAAATGACAGGAAAAGATAAAGATGAATGTTGGAGGGGATGTGGGAAGACAGGGACACTGATGCATTGTTGGTGGAGCTGTGAATGGATCCAGCCATTCTGAAGAGCAATTTGGAGCTATGCTCAAAAAGTTATCAAACTATGCATACCCTTTGACCCAGTAGTGTTTCTATTGGGCTTATATCCCAAAGAAATCATAAAAGAAGGAAAAGGCCCCACATGTGCAAGAATGTTTGTGGCAGCTTTTTTTTTTGTAGTGGCTAGAAACTGGAAACTGAATGGATGCCCATCAATTGGAGAGTGGCTGAATAAATTATGGTATATGAATGTTATGGAATATTATTTTTCTGTAAGAAACGACCAGCAGGATGATTTCAGAGAGGCCTGGAGAGACTTGCATGAACTAATGCTCAGTGAAGTGAGCAGAACCAAGAGATCATTATTCATGGCAACAACAATACTATATGAGGATCGGTTCTAATGGACATCACTCTCTTCAACAATGAAATGCTTCAAACCAGTTCCAATTGTTCGGTGAAGAGAGCCATATACACCTAGAGAGAGGGATGTGAAATGTGGACCACAACATAACATTTTCATGTTCTCTATTGAGGTTTGCTTGCATTGCATTTCCTTTATCAGATTATTCTTTCTTGTAGATATGATTTCTCCTGCACAAAAAAATGATGCAATAACTATACATATATTCGATTTCTTAAGTATTCTAACATAATTATCATGTAGTGGATATCCTGCCATCTAGGGGAGGGGTGGGAAGTAGGGGGGGGGAAATTTGTAACAGAAAGCTTTGTAAGGGTTAATGTTTAGGAATTACCCATACATATGTTTTGCAAATAAAAAGTATTAATAAAAAATTACAAATTAAATTAAATTAAATTTAAAAAAAACAATGATGTGTGGAAATATGTATACATATATTCGATT